>JAOYSI010004302.1:0-47050 GCA_025775065.1 Hiodon alosoides
CAATAGCACCTTTGGAAATATATTTACTGAGAAAAATGGTGACGTGTTCAATACTTATTTCACCCGCTGTATGCTTTAGCATTTTACAGAAACAGTTTTTGTGTTGAGTCCTCTATTTTCAGCAGTGCAAAATTAAGTAGCAATGAACTGTTGCTCAGGTGTTTCCTTCTGCATGGATTGTTCGAATATAAAAGAACAGTGAATGTCTAGTCTTGGTTTTAGCTTGTTGTTTGAGTCTCTGTTTAGACTGCATTTTGAGTCAATGGGGTACACTCATGAAGACCAGACAACTAACTAAAGAAGTCTTGAAAAAGAAAGAAATGACTGGTGGACAGGTCGGCCTGCAGTAGATGGGACAAATCCTAAGAGCTGAAATAAAAATGGTCAGTGACATTACCAACACATTCCAGAGGGCAGGCGAAAGTATCACAAGACACTGTACACAGTTGATTTGAGAGCAGATTTTCTGTGAGCAGATATTGATTTTATAGAGGCTACACTGGAAGACGGAAACCTCTTATCAGCAGTAAGAATCGAAAGGCCAATTTAGAATCAGAAAATGCACAGAAAAGACAGTTTTCTGGAAGAAAGTTTTATGGAGAGCTGACCAAACTAAACCTTTACCAAAGCAATGGAAAGCGGAAAGTGTGGAGAAGGAAGGAAGATCCCACAATCCAAAGCATACCACTTTGTGAAATATGTAGGAGGTAGTTATGGCATGGGCATGCATGGCTGTTTCTGGAACGGGCTCACTTGTCTTTATTGATTATGTATCTGATCAGTTGGATGAATTTGGAAGACAGATTTTGTCTGGCTATGTACAAAGAAATTCCTCTAACCTCATTGACCGCCGCTACATCCAGCAGCGAGACAATGACCCCAAATCACGCAACCTAAGCATTCATCAATGAGAAAAAGTGGAATGTTTTGGACTGGCCAAGTCGGTCCCCTCATTTCAATCAAGCATGCGTTTCACTAAGGGCTATGGAACTACATTTTAGACTTTGTTTTGATTTGTTGTTGACTTAACACAAAAAAGGCAGTTTCTGTAAAATTATAAAACTTATTTGCATGTAAATGCCATAAAACAAAAGCTGATTGTCTGTACTTTTGTGTCATATCCCTCTTTTGATCTCAAGTACTGGAGGTAAGTATAAAGCAAAAAAAACAAATTTCACTCTACTATTACTATACTATTGGAGCGCTGTGTGTGTGTGTGTGTGTGTGTGTGTGTGTGTGTGTGTGTGTATACACACAAATGTATATATTTTCAATGATATGTTGTCATTTACACTGAGATTGCAAACTATTTACTGACTGAGGCAGATGTGCATATGACAACCAGTTAGTCAATCAGTGATGACCTGTTTCATCCTCCACTTTTGTTTACCTAATGTCCATGTTAGTAATACACTGTCCCTCATGCAGGGTATGAGCTATCCTGGACTGAGTGTCTTTGTTTCTTATTAGACTAAAACTTTGATGGGAGAGGTGATGAGGGAGGCCGCTTTCTCCTTAGCGGAGGCCAAGTTTGCAGCTGGCGACTTCAGGTATGGAGGGGGGCGGGGGGTGTCTACTACATTACAGAAATGAAATATTGGATGTCATTGTTCAAACGGTACCTTATTCATATCTCACTCATTGTTGTATGTCGTCCTCAGTACCACTGTGATCCAGAATGTGAATAAGGCACAGGTGAAGGTCCGGGCGAAGAAGGATAATGTAGCAGGTGATCCATCTCACATTTCCGGTGTCCTGTGGCTTCTGTGTCCTTTGGGGCGGGTCTTTACCTTTGTGCATTTCTTTCATTCTTAGGTGTCACTCTGCCAGTGTTTGAACACTACCAGGAAGGAGGAGACAGTAAGTGACTTGGACCAGCCAGCCACGCTTTTACATCACTCCACATCACAATCACTTAGTTACTTAAAAAGCACAAATGTAAAAAGTATTAACTGCCTCCCAGTTGAGAGATTGCAGTACAGTCAATTTACATGACAATAAAACACTTCCTACCCCTCCTTTAGGCTACGAGCTGACCGGTTTGGCCAGGGGAGGGGAGCAGCTAGCCAAGTTGAAGAGAAACTATGCAAAGGCTGTGGAGCTGCTAGTAGAGTTGGCCTCCCTGCAGGTAAGGGGCACCCTTTTTGTGCCCTTGCAAATCAACTTAATGGTATCAGTAATAAATAAAAAAAATTGAATCTGAGGCCTGGATAGAGAACCTAACTAACTATAACCACATTGTTTTGCAAGAATATTTATGTTAATCTGTAGACTAAATCTATGTTCAGGAATAAAAAAAGAAACAATTTAACCTCTAATCATTTGCTCTTCATGCCCTTTTCAGACCTCATTTGTCACGCTGGATGAGGCCATCAAGATCACCAACCGGCGTGTAAATGCTATTGAGCATGGTAAGATCTGAACCTCTGTAGTGTTCAGGCGAGGACAGATGGTCTGAAATTAATGAGTATCAGATATTAATTAAGTATCTGGAACTTGTTTACTGTAGATTATAGAAGTAAATAGGGGGGTTGGGGTTGACATTGAAATGTAACTTTATTAATTAGGACAAGTGGCAGCTTGGATCCTTGAATCCTGTATATTCTGTCTGTAGTGATCATTCCACGCATTGAGCGCACCCTATCCTACATCATCACTGAGCTAGATGAGAGGGAGAGGGAAGAGTTCTACAGGTGAGCCCACCTCCCCAAACTCGGTTCTTTTACCCTTTCACTCTGCCTGAGTTAACACCCCTGTGTGTGATTTGTCTCAAGGCTGAAGAAGATCCAGGAGAAGAAAAAGCAGATGAGGGAGAGGACGGAGAAGGAGATTGAGGAACGTCTGGCTAAGCTGGGTCCCATTGCGGAGCCTGTTAACATGCTGGCGGAGGAGAGGGACGAGGACATGCTGTTCGAGTAACCTGTCTTAACAGGCGTGACCGTATACTTAATTTATCTTAAGCCTTGGGAGGCCACGTTGATGTCTTGTGAAACAAAACTTTTTTTGTGTTACTTGTATTTGATGGTTGTTTACAGTACTGGAAAAGCAGTACGTCACAGTCATGTTGTTAAAGTTCATGTTTAGCTGCACAGCCACTGTTTACCAGAGTTCCAAAAGCGCAGACTCAATTGTGGAAAAGAATCAAAACAGGAACAGTGCTGAATTGACAGAAGCTGTTTGAGTCAAGAGTTTGTCATGAATCCTGTGTATCACTGATCACTGCATGCCGTTTCATGTATTGCCCAGCAAGCCCAGGATTCTGTGTAATCCACATCTCAGCAGAGCTGTGGCTTTCCTCTCAGATAAGAGTATGAATTTGAATAAACTCATGCAAAACGGGCTTTTGGGGTGTTTTTTTTCCTCTACTGACCTAACAAGATCTTGCTAGCTGCATGCTGGGTGTCTGCATTCAACATGGCGACAAAGAGGAGTGTACCTGTAAACCATTTTGAGTGCATGCATGCCCCTCTCTAAGTTGTCAACACATTTGAGAGGTGAGGTCACTGGACAATTTTAAAGAGTGTGTGATTATAGGCAAAATTTGTCCCTCATACTGCTTGTGGAGGCTCCTGCTTGTCTTACATTCACAGCTTCAGATCATGGATTCAGGAAGAGAATTTGGTAAGTAAAATCCTGCTCAGAGAATCAAATCTATAGTTCAGATAACCCTATATACAAATTTTCCATTGCTGATTTAAAATATGTTTTCCTTTCAGAATTTTGCTAACCTCTAAAAGGCACGGGAACTCAGTTTGTGCTTTATTTTGCTACGCTTGAATAATTCAAAAACAGCTTCAGAAGAGGAATTATAATACAGAACTCAGTCAATAATTCTACTTCTACCATTAGCCCATTTCGTGTTTACAGGAAGATGATGACAGAAGCCTCAAATTTAGCTTTACATCAGACATTCTGATGGAAGGAGTGGTGTGGCAATTTCTGCATCAACTCTAACATTGGGACTACACATGTGTACACAAGCCTGTCTCTACCCATTCACATATGTTTTTCTTATGCACACAATCATAAATGAAGAGTTTCAAATCAAATTTTAACTAGCATGCCTGGTGTCTACATTTAACACAGTGCGTAGACGGCATATAAAATATGAACTTTCAACTTTATCACTTATGTGACATAGAAATACATTCTGTAAAGCGTTCATTCTGTAAAATTAATATTCTTACTCTAATATGTTGTCTGAATTCTTTGTTTCTTGCACAATTGAACTATATTTCACATTTTTGAAAATCTAAAGACAAGAAGAGAAGAATACATTATAAGTTGTTAGTTGTTCAATATAAAGACATTTTTCTTCAACTAGTCCAACCGTTCAGCTTTTTATAAGCATTGCTACCTCAGAGCATAGTGGAAAATTCAGTGGATAAGCAAAAATCCCACCATGGATAGCGAAAATGGGAACAACTTTGCTTTGAACTTTAAGCAAACATCGGTTTATACATACTGAAGACGACAGAAGAGTGCATCAGGTACAGAGGATCGAGAGGAGATATGGGTATTACATGAACAAAAATGAGTGACCATCCCATTTAACTTCATCAAAGCTTATTTGTTGCATAAGTCAGGCATTCTGCTCATCATACCGAGTGATCCGGTCAGAAAGAACACCTCAAACCCGAAGAACAAACATTGCTTATAGTCAGAGCTTGGCTTAAAGTTACAAACCAGACAAGTTATGCAACAGATACGCAGCAATTTGATTATCACCATTTCTTTTAAGTATAGATTTACAACAATAATTACTGTTCCTGCTATTGGGTATGCAACTACATCTCAAATGCTTATTGTTAATAAAATTTTGTAAAAAATAAAGAAATACGACCAGCACCCCCACAATCCCCCTGCAAAAGTCTGTAGGCATCCAAGTGTCACCTTCTTGAAGGAGGTTTAATTATGACAGTCTGCATCCACTCCTCGGTTGGTTCCCCCAAACAGCCTGGGGGGGGGGGGGGATGAAGCCATTTTCTCCACCTGCAAAGCTCTGTGGAAGTGAAGAGACTTGCTGCAGTTGCCCCAATGGCAATGCATCTGCACCCTCCTGCTCCCTGGTCTCCAGCTCTATATCTCCGGTCCAGATGTGGAGGAGGGCGCAGTCGGGCCCTAACGCAGCCAGGACGAGGGGACCCACTGGGGCTCCGTGTCCAGCTTGTTGATCAAACGCAGCAGCTCCTGGAAGGCCTTGTCCTGGTCCGCATTGACAATGGCAGAGTCAAACAGGTGGCCAAAGTTCTGCTCCATCTCTCGGGCCTTCTCGATCACGTCCCTTAGCTCTTCTGGCTGGAGGGACACGCACAGATGGAAGGATGAGGAAGTGTGATGGGAGAGGAGAAGAGGTGAGGGTCAGTGGAGTAGATAGAAATAATGCAGTAAGTAAAAATATGGGGAAGAGTTTATTTAATGACTTGAGTCCTTGCTGGCAAATTTTTCTTTAAGTTTATGACTGGTGGAGGGAAACACAGCATGTTCTATGAATGAGTAAAGATCAATCTGACAGGGAGCTGCTGGTACCTTGGGATTCTTTCCGTCTTTGGCCAGGAGGCCGCGCAATCGCTCTTGTGAGGGAGGAGCAATGAAGATAATGTAGGGCTTAAGTTCTGAACAGCGCAATACCTTAAGGGACTGGAGGGAGGAAGAAAAAATAAAATGGGAAAGAAAGATGAAAAAAGGAAGGAAAAAAGGTATGGAATGGAAGGTAAAATGTGGAAGGAAAACAGAAGGTATGGAATGAGAGGGACGAGGTAGGAGGAAAAAAAAAACATTCATCATTATGAATCACCATATCAAGAAAATGGATAACGCAATCACTTTCTGCATACAATATTATGTCAAAAGAGATATATATATATATGCACATACATACATATACACACACACATACATACACGCATAGTACCAGTCAAAAGTTTGTACACACGACCTCATGAAGCTGTTGAGAGAATGCCAAGAGTGTGCAAAGCTACTTTGAATAATCTAAAATATAAAACATATTCTGGTTTGTTTAACACTGTTTTGTTTACTACATAATTCCATATGTGTTCCTTCATAGTTTTGATGTCTTCAATATTAATCTACAATGTAGAAAATAATAAAAATAAAGAAAAACCATTGAATGGAAAGGTGTGTCCAAACTTTTGACTGGTACTCTATATTGTGGTGCGGGGATGGGAGTCCCCGCCCCTGCACACACGCCGGCGATACCGGTAGGGGTCACCTGCCCTAATGGGAGGAAGCGTCAGGACCGGGGACAGCGCCAACCGAAATCCCTAGCCTTTCAGCACAACCCCTCCCAACTCAAGCGTGGACAGCGCCGAGGGCCTCATTATTCAATCAGGAAGCCACTTACCCTGGGAAAGAGGAACAGCTGCCAACCGTTCCCCTAATTGGCTGCCTCCCTACAAAAGGGCCATGCAGGGCTCAGTAGGAGAGAAGTCTCCAGCTCTACTGACCACCTCCTCCTCCTCCTCCTCCTCCTCCTCCTCCTCCTCCTCCTCCTCCTCCTCCTCCTCCTCGCCCTCGCCCTCGCCCTCGCCCTCGCCCTCGCCCTCGCCCTCGCCCGACTCCTATCTGCAGGGAAGCCCTGAGAGGATTTTGGTTTCAGCGTAGCCACCCTGCGCTTTAGTTCTGTTCGTTTGCTTGTAGCTTAATAAACACCTCTGCCCTTGAACTCTGGTTGTTTGCCTCATCTGTGCCACGACCCATAGCCCGGCACCACAATCAACATATATACATTTTTAACTTTTTCATTGCATTTTTTCAGGTAGACTGGTGCTGGTTAAGAGAATGCCAAGAGTGTAAAATATAAGATATATTTTGTTTAACATGTTTTTGGTTACTAATCCCTAGGTGTAATTTCATTGTTTTGATGTCTTTGCTATCATTCTACAATAAAATAAAGACAGACCCTTGAATGAGTAGGTGTGTACAAACAGACAGGTGAAAAATGAAAGGGAAAAACCAACATGAAATGTCTCTGTAAGTTGTTGGCTTCAATGCGCCTTGGCATAGATTCTACGAGTCTCTGGAACTCTACTGGAAGGATGGAACACCATCCTTCCAAAAGATATTCCCTCATTTGGTGTTTTGATGATGGTGATGGAGCACGCTGTCCAAAATCTCCCATAAGTGTTCAATTGAGTTGAGATCTGGTGACTGCGAAGGCCATAGCATATAATTCACATAATTTTCACACTCATCAAACCATTCAGTGACCCCTCGTGCCCTGTGGATGGGGGAATTGTCATCCTGGAATAAACCACTCCCATCAGGATAGAAATGTTTGACCCTGAGATAAAGGTCATTCAGATTAACTTTGTAATGATTTGCAGTTATACACGTCTGTGTGTGTGTGTGTGTGTGTGTGTGTGTGTGTGTGTCTATCTGTCTCTGCTTACAATAACAGGAAATTCTGACTAGCTGTAACCAGCAAATCAGGTCTAACAGGGTCAAGGAAAAAAAAAAAAATTATGCTAATTGGACTGTGTAAAAAGGAATTAATTATTGAGTTTAAATTTTTGTCTAATTACTCTTACTTGGAGATGAAGAAGTATAGTTGACAGAGTGGTACATGGCTGGATAAATCTCCACTAATTTAGACAAGGTGAAGGAGGAAGAAGCCTCCTTAACGCCGGATGGTCTTCTAAAATGGAAATGCTGGGCAACTGAAGTTAGGAAACCTAGTACAGGGTGTGTGTTTGGATTTTTAACCATCCTCTCCGCCCCTCTTACCTGAGTGTGCAGACAAAGGATGCAAATCTTGCCCGTGTTGATGACCTGCCGGACAGAGTCGGTGCTGGTACCGTAAAGGTTCCTCTCAAACTCGCCAGACTCAATAAACTTCCCCGCTGCAGTGTCTGCCTCAAAAGCTTGCCGGGACACAAAGTGGTAATCCCGTCCATTGGTCTCAAACTCACGTCGGTTCCGCGTGGTGTCTGGGTCAAAAAAATGAAGCATGGACACAGGTGAGAGACCAGGAGTTCCCAGTTATTCAGCCTGCTCATTAAATACAACTAGTCCCACGATTAGAGAGTAACCATACCATTCTTGACATAAATATTATTGTCCACTAATAAACATAATTAATTATGCAAATACACATTTACCTCACATTACAAGGCAAGCAAAATGTCATTGCCAGTAAATCCCTTAAATGCCCCCGAAAAAAATGTCCAGTAAATGCCCTATCCCTGCTGTTACTGCTTACGTGGCACGGCTCCACCAAACCTCTCTGGCTCACTGGACATGAGTCTCTGCCGCAACTCGATCTGCCCGCAGTTCGGAGGACCAATCAGGGTAACGGGCCGCTTGCTACTGGCCGGCTGATGGTAGAGAGCCATCTCCTCATAGGTCAGGATATCCTCGTTATCATAGTCTGGGAGGGACAGAGACAGGGGATGTTAAATTACAACTATGCCTCAGCGGGTGAGGTTGCTAAAAAGGCTCAGAACAACTTTTGTGTTATTATCATAATGTTTCCCTGACATACAGGGACAGGCAACAAGTCGCAAACATTCGCATGTACACCAGGCTAGCTAGCAAACAAAGTCACTTAAAGGGTCTTCTGCAGTATTTCTGTCTTTTCAACCTTGCAGGACACCAAAATGCTCAACGAAATTTACCATGGAGCATATGGGCTTGTGTAAAATTACCTGTCCGCTCCCACCAAGTTCTGCATGCATTTATCTTGAACAATGTTTCAACATTCAACCTCTGCACCCCTACCATTATGCCCACATTGAATTAGTTATTAAAAAGTGAACAACACCTGCCTAGTCTGGACAACGGTCTAGGAAGTTTTAACTGAACTGTGGTGGCTCTTGCTGAACCAGCACAAGACTTTCCACCAGGATGTTTGAGTGTGTGTGTTTGTATGCGCATTTATGTGTGTGTATGTGTGCGTATATGACAGAGAAAGCTGCAGTCGGGGAAATGAGCAGATTCCAACAAACGAGCGCTGGCGAAAGATGGCAGGAAACCCGACTAGGGACGGCGAAAGACATGGAGTCCGGACAGACGGCGAGACACACGACTAGGCACGGTGAGAGACGTGTCCCGCCGTCCGTCAGGCCAGCATGACACATGACTAGGCACGGTGCGAGACAAGCTGTCCGGATGCAGAGAGTGAGGAGCGCGCACGCGCGCGCGCACGCACACACACACACACACACACACACACACACACACACACACACACACACACACACACACAGTAAAACTGCCACAGCTCACCATCAACTTTGTGGATCGTAGCATTGTAGATCTTCTTCCTCTTCTTCCTCTTGTTGTTCTTTGCACACCATAGCTTTCCTGGAAAACAAGGGCAACACCACCTTCTTTCAGGGAAAATGCAAGAGGACCAGTAGATCCAAGGGCAGGGATTGCATCGTCTCACCTGACTTCTCAGTCTCCTTGTCCTCCCCTATGGTGTGCTTCATGGCTTCCCTTTGCTGCTGAAAGCTCTTGCCTGAAGAAACAGAAGAGTTTGGAATGAAGGACAATTCACTGTCACTTTGCCAAGACACAGCCTTTGGCGATGTGCCTAACCATTAAAACACGCTGACAGACAGAGAAAAGAAAAGAGGAGAAACCCATTGTAATTCAGCCCATTACTGGCAATTCCCCCTGTGACGTACCAGGCACCAGGCCTGCAAGCGGCTGGTTTTCCTCGTCTCCATCCCGGTAGGCCTGCCACCAGTTGGGGTCTTCCTGACTAATGATGTGCAGGATGTCCCCTTTCTGGAAGCTGAGCCCCAGTTCCCGGCAGGGCACGTAAGGGTCATCCGAGGGGTCGTAGTCAAAGTGCGCCTTCACATGTACCTGTGATGCACAGAGCTCGGCTTATACCCAAGCGCATGTTTAAGAGAGTATAAACACACACAGCAGATGTATTTGACCGAGATGCTTACCACTGTTTCTTTGTGGAGCGTGAGCTTGTTCTGTGCACCGGGGATCAGGACAAAGGTGAGGGTGCCGTGCATGTCCGCCTGTGGAAGGAGTGGGAGGAGAGAGTAGGAAAATCCCAGACAGTTCATAGCTCTGTTAGCTGAAATTGAGTGACCCTGCAGGGGTGGAGGCCATGTGGCCAAACATGATGTTTCACATTCTCACCAAGATGTCGAAGATCTCATTGACATCCTTCCCATGGACCTCCATGCCATTGATCTGCAGGAGTTCATCGCCCTCATGCAGCAGCCCGCTCCGCTCAGCTGCCCCACCTTTCACGATGCGACTGATGATCACGCTGTCCATCTCATTTCTCACCGTGGCACCCTGAGAAACACAGCGACGGCCAGCCGGGGAGACTACAATGAGTACAATCATCATCATCACCACCTTGTTGTTGTCTTCAGGGTCCATGGCAGAACCAGTCTCACCAGAGGGACGTCCCGCGACTTTTCTAGCCGAACCAGTTTCACGGTCTCGCCACCGTACTGCGTCAAGGCCTCATCAGGCCCAACTGGTGGTCCTGGGGGCTCGGGGTGCAGCTCCTGCTCTGCCACACTGTCGTGAGCCTGCATCAGCGCCTAGTGCATCAGATTGACGAGCAGGGAACACAGGTACATTTGCTGCGATTTTGACCTGGGCAAATGTCTTCAAGTGTTTCAAGCAATAATATTCTAGGATGTGGGGAACGCTGACTGACTGCAAGGAAACAGCTGGACGATCAAGAAAAAAAACCCACTGGCACTAGGGACGACTGAAACATAGAATCCAGTATTAACTGGCTGTTGATTGGTTCCACTCCTATACCGCGGGACTCTAAGCTGTCAAGTACCCGCATTCCATCTCTCTGTCCGTCAGATGTTAATACTCCCCACCTCCGAAAAGACACTTTTTCCCTGCCTAACTCAAAGCTCTAGGGTGGGAGCCGTACTGTGTCCATCTGCTGCTGGGTCAGGGTTGCCTAAGTGATATGCACCCTGTACCGAACGTATCGCCATAGAGTGCCTTGGTGGGCACAGAAGTTCATGCCTGGTATGCATTATGGTGGAGAGCGCCTAAGGCTCAGGGCTCTGATGAGCGATATCCTCAGGTGGTCGGGCTCGCCAGAAGGAGCTGACCTCATACCTGGAGGTGCGGTGATGTCAACAGAGCGTTTAGCTCCAAACCCTCTTTCTGCTGGCTGGACAGCAACATGTTCTGTACCTGGGGAGAGAGGATGTGTGTGTGAGTGCAGGCAGGGGGTTCTAGGCTCATCTCTCCTTCCCTCTAAAGGCCAGGGACTGGGGGTTGGTTTGCGTGTATGCTTCCTGAAGGGTTGTCCCTGTTGGCCCACCTCTGGTGTCAACACAAAGTCTCAGAGAAGGGAAAATATCAGTGTTCTCCATGCAAAACCCTTTTATTTCCGCCTAATGTGTGAGAGGGGGCCTCCCTATGACTGAGCCAGTAAAAAAAGCTGAGACCTGCAATCACAAAGTGTTCTCACAAAGATTATGGGGGTAGGGGTGGGACTAGAGGGGAAGGCTGGAGAGGGCCTCAGATCTGTGGTCATGAGTCATTAACACTAAGCCAAACACACTGAAAAGTTCAATTGAGGGCTCTATTGTTCAAAATAGCAAAAAGTACCATTTTAGTTAGTTATTAGTTGCAGTTATTGGGAAAATCTTTTGTCATTTAAAATTCAATATCCATTATTTATAATGGGTAATGCTTGTCCAAAAAACCACTTGAGATAAGCCATTTCACATAGACAGCATTCACAGTCAGGTCACGACTGGACATGCCCCCGCCACAAGGATAGAGGGGCAGCAGAGACCGGCTCTGCCAGTCTCCATCTCTGCCAGCCTCCGTCTCCCTAGTGAAACAACCAAACACAGGGGACTTCACTTTCTGCTGACTGCTTTCTTGAATATCTTTCCTCTATACAACACTGCTCAGAGCGTTCGCATTCCAAAATTCTTGGCACCATGCTTGGACCCCAGTGTATGAGAGATCTGTGCTACCCACACACTGTGTTATAATAAAAAAAAAGAAAACCTGTATTTTCAAGGTCACTTGCGACCCATTAAAAAACTACAAGCATATAACCTTGAGACAAAGAATGCAACTTAAGTTATGAAGATGTGTATGAATAATCAGGTTATTTTATTGGCTGAGTATTAAATACTTCTAAATTAAAATTTTAAACATACAAATAACTTTTCACTAAGAGCAGCATGTAACTGTAACTGAACTCCTAACCTGCCGTCTGAGCCTCTCCCAAGTTCTTATTAATTAAAACCAAGGCCTTCGCTTAATAAGGTGACGCACATAACTAGCCCCACCCCCATCACTTTGCAGTGGCTACAAATGGATATAAGCTGTGGGATTTTCTATTTCTGTCCAGGATGTCCTCTCTTCTCCAGGGCCCACTGGCAACTCAGATTGGTTAGGAGATTATTTTCCAGGAGCCAATCCCTGTACTTGACCATGGACACTGTTTATACTCTTTTCAAGTGTCAAAGAGTGTCAGGGGTAACCACTGCTGCTGGCCTTTCACTCATTCACTTCAGCTTATTTGTTTAAGATATAGTGTTGATGTTCTCACCACCCCACCCCACCTGAAACATGAGTGTTATATTGGAAAAGCAGGACCGCTCCTAATTAAAGAAAAAAAAACAAATTTGCACCCCAAGCCCTTTCCTTCCGCTTGTGTGTAGAAGTGCAGATATATGTGGGTAACATGTTGGTGACAAGGCCAGGTGAGGGGAGGCTACCAGGAAGTACAAAACTTGTCATGCGAGGATGCTGACAGAGCCTAGCTGTCCACTGAATCAACGTCTGAGGCATGATGGGAATGCTGATCACTGGGCTATGTTTATATTAGCTACGTTGAGGTTGACTCGGAGGCCGAGATCAAAAATAAAAAGTGTCGCACACTTAACAGAGAGAGCTTTGATTTGCATTTAAATTGGATCCCTTCTATTTAAAAAAAAAAAAAACTTACATACCAGGTGCAGTTAGCAGTGGGCTTGTAGAGATAATGTGTATTTGATTGCCTTAACGTGACTGAAATTAAATGGGAGCGGTCACTTTTCTTCATTCATTGCTTGCAGAGGAGTTATCAAAGGTGCACTGGAAACTAATTTCTGCCATGGTGGAGATCAATCTTACAAACACTTTCATTTCAGTTTTAATTATTTTCAAACCTTTCAATCTACCTACAAAGACACCTGTCAAGCACACTAAAAGCAAATGAAAACCTACTTACAAATCAGCAAGCCCTGACAGCATTCCTCGTCATCAATAATTTCAAGGCGTAGCTCGTTTATAATGTAATGTGACAACATATTTTTTTCATGGCTCGTGAATTTAATCAAATCCCTGTCCCCAGGGAAAATCATCTTCATCTTCTTCCAAATCCAGAATTTTAATATGTTCTCGGGTTTTTTGGAGTGTTCCAGAGTTAATGGAAGCACGTTTGTTATGCTGATGATGTATTCTTGATGTTCTTACATTCACATTGGGCTAAATTTGCTTTGACAGTCTGTGTGTCACATCAAGACTTCTTACTCTGTGCCTACCTCTGTGTTACCTTTCCTTCTCGTCAAACTCAATCATGCCCCTCTCCCCTGTCAATACGCTGCATTGGCGTTCTCCGTCCAGGCCCAGAATCCCTACTCTCGCACTGCCTCACCTCCTGTGCTAAGCCATGTGCCTGCGCCGTGAGAGGGAAGGGCGGGCCGAGCCGATTCACGTGTGGTGCCATGGCGTTGTGGACCTTGAAGGCACTCTGGAACTCTGCTTTCTGCACCAGCTGCAGGACCAGCTCCACATCTCTCTGGCTCTGGGCATCAGCCAGACGTTGCTGGAGCTCCTTCAGGGAGACCAGCAAGTCCTCTAGCTCTGTGGTGAAGAGGGAACACTGGATGCAGTTTACAGCTACACAGCACAGGACATGCCAATGGTAATGCTCCACAGATCGAGTGTTTTCTCCGCAAGGATGCAGACAGCCACTGGCATGAGATACATTGTGCTATGTTAATGGGAATGAAGGAATGTGATGGCCTGTTCTGACCCTGCAGGAGCTATAGACCCTTTAAAGTTATTGCTAATGTCGCTGCCTTTGACATGGCACTAAATTCCAAAATGTCACACACATCCTCCCCAATTTTCCAAAATTCTCAGACCACTTTGGCCCCCGATCCTGAGATGTAAATCCCACCACTACCTATAACAGATAATGGATTTAAAAAAAATACTATTCCCTGGATCAATTGTTAGTAAATGGGCTTTGGTGTGGTCATTCAAGTATATTACACCTGCCTACCTGATATATTGTCGTCTTCAGAGAAATCACCTTAAGAGGGAGAGAAAGGAAAGAGACAAACAGAGTGAATGAAAGACAATGGGAAAGACAAGGGAGGAGAGGAAAGAAAAATAAACACACCACATAACCAAATTCACTGTTCTCAAATATATGGCTTTTGGTCCAGAGATTCAGAGAAGACTATGATAGAACCACTGACAGGCATTCTAGAATTTAAAACATTAATCTGTCGAAATAACATTACAAAAGGAAGCTTAGGATGTTTTTAAAAATATTTTTTAAATTAAAAAACACAGCTGAGTAGGTCCCCATGTACCCTAGTCCTGCTTTTCCCTGGTCTTGAACACTACTGGATCTACTGAGATTCCAGCATCTTCTGTCACTCTTATCTTCCTGACTGACTCACCCAACAGTGTTGGAGGCCTCACAAGACCCTGCGTTGTCTCCATAGGCCCTCCAGGACCCTCCAGGGGGTCAAAGGTGGGGTTAACGAAGCCAACCTTGGGATTCTGTGAAAGCTTCTTGAGGCGCATGGAGGCATTGAGGTCCAGCTCCTGCCTGGTCCTCTCTTCCTCTTCCCTCCTCCTCTTCAGGTTCTCCTGGTACTGCCGGATGCGTTCCAGCTGCGCGCTGCAGCGGGCGGGAATGTTGCGCGCCCCCAGCTCTCCGGGGCAGTCCACCGCCATCTCCCTGTGTGCCCACGGCTCTGCCAGGCCATCGGCGTCGCCCTCAGACTCCTCCGTCACGTGGCCGTTCATGTGCCACGTGGTCATCCCTAATGCTAGCGCGTGGCCCGTGTGTTACAAGGGGCTGCAGGTCCATGGGGCAGCGGCCATGATATCCAAAATTCTGCGCTACGCTGGGCTTCTCCTGCAACGTACAGACCCAGGGTCAGTTCCCCTGGAAAAAACCCAACAGAGCAGCCACACACACAGAATGTGTCTTTCCAGATTGTCCTCTGGTAATAAGTGTCACATTACAGTAAAGGGTAGAGTGGGTATGCATGAGAAGAGACACAAGGGAGCTATGTAAAGGAATTAGGTCACCAAGCTATTATGAAGACAGGACTACTCGCAAACATAGTGGCGGTATTTGGAAGTCGTTTATCGTTCTCTTGATATCAATTTATCCACGACACAAATACAGGACCTGAGCAACTATGCATGTCATTACAAACAAAGCAGACACCTCATGAAAACCAAAAGCAGGCAATGCAGTTGCAAGGGGAAAATTTCCCAGCTAGACACTCTAAAAAGCAGTGAGTGACTTAGTCAAAAGATTACAGCCAATCTCCTGTCTGACCCCTGCCCCTAAACACTGTTCAAACTCAAATACACACAGTGGTAATGCTCAAGCGTGCGAACATTCTCTCTTCCACAGACACAGACACACACACACACACCATTTAATTGTATAAACAAAGGTCAGGCCCAAAATGGCCTCAAAACTGTTCTGCTTCATTCTTGTACTATGACTATGTTTACCAGTTTGACGTACACCAGACCTGCCTGATGTAAATCCATGTTGACTTACAATCACTCTCATCACCTCAACATCTCCAATTAAAAAAACACCCGGTGTTCCAAGAGCCCCAACCCAAACCCAATCCATCTTCTCGACCTGGTCCTCGTGTTGGGAGAATCCGAGGATTACCACCATTCCAACTTGAAGCCTGCCTCCTTAAAGATAACCCAAGGTCAGACTTTTCCATCTATTGCACAATCTAACCCCTCCATTTTATCAACAGTTTTTAGCAATTCTCTTGCCCCTTGGCATACTTTAGGAATTTCAGCATTCTTAACCACAAATTGTACACATTTAACCACAGACATGCATCCTTTTGTTCACCAGCTCGCACACACCCATTCTGAGTCACTCTCACAGAGGTGTCTCCGCCCCTTGAGACACATGGGCTCCCACACACAGACAGACTGACTGACCTCCCGTGGGACCTGAACACACTCAAGCTTCCTCCAGCAGCTCTTCGGGCTCAATGAAGAGCAGCAGCAGTGCCTCACCATTAAGCAGGGCTCACCTCCAATCCTCTTGCCCCCTCAATGCCCTCCCTCACCCATATTCCTCATCAGCTTTCTTATGCCAGTCTCTCCTCCACTCATCCGCAGGGAGCAGATGGGTAGGCTCCGCCCATACTTCCTTTCTCCCTCCTACTACTATAGCAGATTACTGCACCGCTGTTGCCCTATGTCACCATGACAACAGCTTTGTCAGTGAGCCGGAGGTCCAGAGATAGCTAAAGGAAGAAAGAAAGAAAAACAAAGAAACAAAGCCTGATGGGATGGCTTACCCTATTCAGGTCCTCTCAGGGTCTCTTCACCTCAGTGGGTTTCAATCGCAGAAGGCCAGCTCAAAGCTCAACCTGAAAACAGTAAACCAGGTCATGTCAGGAGATCAGAAAGAGCTGATGGGAGGAAAGGGCACTGCTAGACCTGCCAGTCCTGCTGGGGACATTACATTCCATGCTACTGGGAGGGTTAAGATCACAGAAAACCTGCCATTTATTCACACCTTTGACTAGTGAGTTCTAAACAGCTGGGATATGCCAGTGCAAACCACCCCAAGTCAATCATGAGGGTGTACATTGTGGTGAGTTTTAGTCTCAGTATGCCCTATTCAAAATCAGATGCCGTTTGCTTATGAGCAAGATCTTGTTTCAGCCTCTCGAGCCTGAGATCAGTACTGACAAGTTGTGAAGGTAGATAAGTGGAAGGGCTTAATGGATCTAGGCGAGGTGCCATGGTTGAAACACTTCCTCATCCTGGAGCACACTTGTCGGAACCTCCAGTGCAGCCCTAAAGACATCCATCTGTGTCAGAAAACAAGTTTGGAATCGAGACAATAAATAATTAAATTTTCATAATGAAAACTGAGTACTTCTCATATCCACTGAGAATTAAAATCGACAAAGGAACAAATTACCATCTTGTTTGAACCTCATAAAGATAATCAAGCTAAATCCAGCTGAACAGAAAAGAGGAGCTTGTATTGAGAGGTACATTTAGGGTGTTTCCGTGGTATCTTTTTGAGTTACTCGAGCGAAATCGCTGAAATAACAGGTAAGTGTATTGTACCCCTGTTGACGCTAACCGTCCGCTTAATGATATCACTATGATACAGGCAGGCAATCCAGCCAAAATATATAGCTATGGACATCTTAACACTTCAAAATGGAATGGATTATTCGATTGGTTGGGCTTGGAAGACATACCAGTAGGCACAGCTTAAACCAATCCCATTCCAAAGGTCCACACCCAAATCACTAAATTCTGCAAGTGTGAAAATCTGATCCTGAGCAGTCATTTGACTTTGGCAAATATGAAGACCACACAATCAAGACCATTAATAATGACAACCGTCAGTTTGTAAACAATCAAGAAAATTTCCACCAAGTTAAAGGTTTTAAAACTAATTACAAAGCAAAAGCCATCATGTTGTTCCCATATGCAGCATCAACGTTTAGCCCTTTAGATGTTGATGCCAAGCTGCTGCTATGAGGGGGATAAGTGCACTTTTGCACAGTTTAGGCTGCAGGTTTAAAAAGTAATCACACCTATAAGCCGGAAAGGGTCACTGCCTCGACCCTTCCCCCCCGAAAGGTTTGGGTTTCCATAGAAACCTGGCCTGAATAAGAAAAAAGGCAAGAGAGGCACTCTCCGTTTTTATGGTGTCTGGTATCACAAACCTCCATTGAGCTGCATGGCATGAATTACCCAAATTTGCATATCCAAAAAACCACAAATAGTCCAGAATGCATAAGAAAGGACTGAGCCCAACAGGTAGGGACAGTAGTCTCAAAGCATATTAATTCATAAGCATTTCTTGTTCAAATCATTAGCACTTTAAGACACATACAATAGAAGAAACATACTCACTGTACTAACAATACATGACACTATAATAATGATTAAATAAAATAAAATTTGGAAATAGAAATATGTTCAACAGCTAACATTCTCACCATTACTACTTTGGTGTCGCACTGAACACTTTACCCAATTAGCACATGCTGCAAGGCGCAGAGTAAAAACCCAAGCAGTCCCACCCATGCCATTCATTCATTCATCCATCCATTCATCAGCCAAGAGCTGATTTGGAAAGACTTTCACCACTTTGAAATGTCCGCTTTGAGTGCCCTCTCAATGCTCTGCCCACTACCCAGCCCAGCCCAGCCCAGCCCAGCCCAGCGACAGCACAGCATTTCCATGATGCATGACAGCACGGGAACCATTCCATTCCAGGGCAGCAGAGTGTGCAGGCATAAGGGCTCCATTGTAAGCCTGGAGTCAATCATCCAAAATACGTTTCCACTTAAAGGAAGTAGAATTAAAGCCAATGACAATTTAATTATGTAAGCAAGACCACAAATTAAGGATCCCTTCACAAACTCCCAGTGAAGAAACCTGTCCTGTTTCAGAAGAACCCCGTTGTCTGTTTAAGTATTATTTTTAAATACATTTGTAATTCCCATCATGTTAGTATTTTTCTCCTCAATTTGGAATTGCCAATTATGGGGTAAATGGTAAAGCTACTAGTGGGCACTGCAAGCCCGCAGCTGCCTTTCCCCGAGTCGGTGCTGAATCTCTCCTGAGGGCTGCGTACTCAGATTTATATTGCAATACATTGCAATTTCGTTTGTAATTTTTTTTTTTTTATAACGCAACTAAATATTTGACTCTTTCACATTACATATTACTACAGCTAGATGTCAGATCAACGTTTAAAAATGGGAAAGCAATACGAATGGTAGCATAATTACATGATGTCACTTCCTGGCAGCCATAGATATTTTATGTATTTGTAATGTCGCTACTGACTAAACACTATAACCATCAGGAAAAGGATACAGCCTAAAAACGTGCCACTCCGCAAGCACTTTCTAAGTTGACAGACTTTTAAGAAAGACACCAGGACCAATTCTAAAACAAAGAGATTTTCATCATGTATTGGGAGTGCCTGAGGACTCCTCAAACTGTGTAAAGTAAATGTGAACATCATAAGCACTTTCTCCCTGTATAGTTCTAACGATCTTTAGCAGAGGATTTGAGAGAAGAAACTTATCAAACAAACAGCAAGGCTAGCCAATGTGAGACAGCACTATCAAAACGGCATCAATTTGACAGAATTTTCCCACCCCCCTTCCAGCTCGTTCCTCAGCTCAAGAGATAATTGCTTCTGGCAGCACCCCCCGCCCCTCCCCACACGTAGCCACTGTTTATCACTAGTTTATCACTGTTTAAAGGCACATGGCTAAACAGCAACACAGACCTGTGACCATCTGTTACTTTGGGCTTAAGCCCTAGGTGTCTCGCGGTTGCCGTGAGGCAGAGGTGCTGTGCCGCAGAAAGCCTTGGCAACACCACCACTGCCAACAGGCAGGCGCTGGCAGGAAATGCTGGGGGACCGCTGCAGTGTAGTTTAACGCAAATTCAGATTAAGCGGTGCTTCTGACAGAGTTCTGCTTCACATCGCTTTTTAGGCTTTCCTTAGACTTGTAAAGATAATGTAGAAATGTAAACTAATTTTAAAACAATAGGCTTTTTCGCTTTTTGTGAGGAAAACACAAATGGGCCTCAGCTGCCTGTGTTCATTTATGTCCACTAAGACCTGGACTGCTTTCAAATGGTTCCTTTATGCAAGATTATAATGACTACTTTTTTCCCCAAAAAAATTATTCCACCAAAAACTAAAAATAAGCTCTGCTTATATTACAAAAAACAACAACCCTCATATAAAGTTCAGCACAAAAAAACACACAAATGCAATGGTCCATAACACAGCACTGAAGGAAGAAGCTTTGTCTGTGACTTGAGAAAAGAAACAGATCAGGATGGTTACAATTCCTGTCCTTCAGACACACCATTCCAGTGCTAACGGTTTAGAACTCAAATCTGGCCCCAATGTTGAGTTCTACTAGCTGGAAAATCGGCTAGAGGGGTAAAAAAAAGTTTTCAATTTCCTATTCCTCAAAGTCAACACCCGATAAGGATGTCTTAACTTCGTGGACTACCTCCCCACTAGACGAGGAGAATAATCTTGATCTCTAAAGTCAAATCCAATCCCCAATGTCAATTTACAATACAGGCGCTTACTCCACCCCATACAGGTGTCCCTTTACCGCATATCGATCTCAGGACTCCCTCGTACCTCCCAGTGAGAGCGTTGGTTACGGAAAGCTTTAAGCCTTCCTGAACTCCAGCCATGTTAAAAGGTGACTGCTGAGACCAAGCGCATCATCATCCCATCTGGAACGCCTTAAAGCTTTAAACCCAATCTGGGCGTAACCCCTCTGCGGTGTCCGGAGAAGCTGCCATGGCCGGAGATCACAGCCACGACAGAGAGGACACAAAGGTGGTCTGCCTGGCCAAGGACGGCTTCCCAGATAGACGCAAATTAGCGGCCACATGCTGAGAAGTTTGTCACTTCACTCTACGAGCTACCACCAACATTTGTAAGGCCTACAAGTATGTCAAAACTTTGCTGGAAACTACCTTGAAAGTGAGGTTTCTGCTTCAACAAGCCACCTTCATCCCTCCATGAAAGTGAGTTAAGGACAGCGACATGATGTGAAAATGCGGTGCCAATTTTCCACTGATTCCTCAGTTACATCACAGTCAGAAATGCCAACAACAGTCACCTGGTGTCTGGGATGCGCTCAGTTCAAGAATGATACTACGTGAATCTAATTGGTACTTTTAATTTCTCTCCTCTGCTGTGGAAAACGACACAGAGAACAACAAGATAAAAATCCTCCCGACGGTCTCAGCTAATCTTAAACAATTTCAGGCGTTATGGAGTTATTTTTTAAACTTTACATTTTAAACTAAAATCTTCATTTGGAGTTTATTGACAGCACCAGTTTCGTCAAAATTGGCGTTAATGTAAATTGGAAAACTAGAAATAAGATACCACTATGTGAAATTTTGATTAATTCAAAAAAAACTTTTGAATTTGGGCCTTAAAAAAATATTACAGTAACATACAGGACTATTTAGAATTAATTTGGCTGGGATACTTAACTCTAACCTATGTAGATGGCTTGTTTTTTCAGCAAAACCAGAGCTGTAAGGCGTCATGGTGTGGTTGACCAATTGATGGTAAATGCAATGACCCATTACTCTCACCTTGGCATTCATGTTGACAGTATAGCACTAGCTGATTTTGGAAACCTGATACTGTATCAGAATTCTAGCAAGTAGAATGTAGCTTGGTAAAATCGTGTTACATAACAGCTAATCTCTTGTTTTGAGATCATGCTGTGAGGATATGCTTGATGGCTAGATAGCTAAGGCTAAGGCTGACTCAAGTTTTGTTCTCCTAGATCCATTAGTGGTTTTTAAGGCCATTACATTTTCCCACAGTGGTTCAGTACATTAACCAATCTTGCTAAAGAGGTGTATGAGGAAGATTATTTTTACTCCCAATATACTGCTATTGTGGGGGTACATGGGCCTTTGTTTCGAGCCTTAGGATAAGATGCAAAAACTGATTGTCGTTGCACAATGTATAATTTTCTTTCTTCATCAACTCCTTGGAGGCTCAGGCACACAATATTTATTCAGTGTATGGGTGAAATCGGTGTGGTGGCGCTGTAATGTTAAACAGTCATTTTATGATCTTGCTTATAATTATGGTTACAATTTAGTCAATGTTAAGTGTCCAGCTTTTAACTACCTAACTAGCTAGCGAAACAAAATTCAAAGGTCATAGAAAAATGATCAAAATCATCATTCAATTTAAATGAGAGCTCAATTTCACAAAATAAAGATCAACCAATGATGGCATAAAACCTTTGTTTTGCATTTTGTTAAAATTATAACTCTTATAATTTCATGCATGAAATTGAGCATCTCACAAACAGCACCCCATAGTCCAGTGTGAAATGATGGCCATGAAGACATGCTTGTATGTAAAGCGAACTAAATAAAGGAGAGAAAGAACTAAAGAAAACATGTTAAATACATTTTTTTAAGTATAATTTTCAAGTATTGTCCTTCTTTCTGTCATTTTAGATGCCATCAAAATGATTTGAATCACAGTTTTCTTTACTAATTAAATACATTTAAAACAACTCCCTGGAGGTTTCTATTGCCAATCATTTGTATTTCCACACATGATGCATACCTTGGGATGGGATAGATCCTGGTCCTGTCATTAAACTCAAAATCTTTCAACATCTTCTGAACAAAACAAAAACAATCCGGGCAGAGTAGCATGGTCTGGAATGGAAAAAAATGGTGGTCCTGTAGAAGTAGCACATTAGGTCGTGGTGCCTGTTTCTGCCGGCACAACAAAAATGATTGGATTCCAGAAAAAGAGGCTGGAAATCTGATTTAAATAATAAAAAATACCATACTAGGTAATTAAAAGATGGCACAGTCGATGTTTTGTCAGTCCTCCTTGGATGATACTCAGGGCTCTGAGGGCTCAGTAATACAGACTTTTGATGGCAATCGTTAGTCATCAGAAGAGGTGTTGTGGGTGCATGTACATTTTGTAACCAGACAAGGGCATATGATAAGTTTCCAATAACAGTTTTAAAAGAGTATCGTTAAACACAAAAAGCCTTTTTCTTGGCTTGTGGTTTTCTTATGGTAAATAAATAGTAAGACACCGTCAAGGTTTTCTAAAATAAGCAGTACAAATGACAAGTGATTGCTTTATAAAAAAAAAATAAAAATAAAATAACTCCTAAAAACTTACGTTCAGAAACGCAGACAGTTGAGCAAACAGTTGAGGCCATAAAAAAGAAATTCGTGTGGCTGAACAATACAGATATTCAAAGGTACAACTATGATTCCTTGCCTCACTGGAAAATATGAAGATTCAAATTTGGATACATTTTCAATAAATTGAAATGAAACTCATAGACACACACGAATAACTACCACAACTCAAACATTACATTAAAAAATGTGTTACCTTTTGGAACCACATAGAGCCCAGTTAACTAGCCTGTTAGCCAGTTGACCTGGATCAAATCTATCGAGGCTCTAGCAAAGATTTCGCTTGTTACCAAACAAACGAAGTACGACATTTGATTAATGTCACAATATACCTTATTTACAGGTTCAAAACGGCCAACAACACGAACAATTACCTACAACTAAAAACGATCCGCATTCAGTGCATTTCGTGTAGTTTAAATCTTAAGAGCCAGAGTATTCTATCCAGTGGCCTCTCTACATGCAGCATTATAGGGAAGACTTCGACATACATCTCCCTGCATTGTTCCGTCGAGAACAGAAATGTGTTGAATGCTTATATTCCTCCACTAAACCGTTTGATTTACCTTAAACACGTTTTAAGTGTGAGATCATCAATGACCCCCTGCTGCGAATAATACAAGTACGGGAGCAGAGTAACGGTAAATCCCAACACTCACCCTTGTTTTGGCAATATGTCGAAATGTATACCACTTTTCATAGTGCTGAAGTAAATATTCAGCGGGAAAACACTGTATTATATTTAAGGAAATGTAGAATTAAATGAATTAGTTCTCTTCTACGATTTTTTCGGATATCCGAACTAGTCTACACAGACTACGGCATGGTCCAGCCGTCTCTCCCAGACTTCCACAGCGCCCCTCAGACTCCGGCCACGTCGCTGTTGATTGGTCACTTTTTAGAAGGCTTAGCTCCATTTGTTCTAACACTCAACTGATTTTACAGACATTGATCATTTACCATATTAAAATGAACATTCTTTACATGATGACAACATAGTAAGAAGATATTGATTAGTAATTGTTTTTAATTATTTTGCGTTAAAAAAACTTGAAATGAATTAAATATAATAATATAAACATATAATCACAGTCTTTATGATAGATAAGTAAAATCAACTCAGAATGGACATAATTTTTATTTTGATAAAACGAATTCATCTAAATAATTTACATGCCATTTTGTAAACGATATTCTAGTGTAGTACCGGTCAATTTCTATAGGCCTATATTAAAGCACATAACGTACCAATTTTACTTAAACTCTTTATTAACACATAAGTCAAAATAAAATGACTAATGCGAGTAAGACAAACCAGTGTCAACTTCAGATTTCACACAACGCTACATTTGTGCCAGATTACCACCTGTCATCACAAGAGACAGCTGGAACCACAGGCTAAATTCGGTGTTGAAAGTACAGGCAGGCTTTGATTATCAACGTAGTTTTTCTTAAGATTTAGGTTTACTAGCCATCGTTCATTGAACTGGGGGAGTTGATCTAGTCAAGCCGCAGTGATAAGCAGAATGATGGGGTGGAGGTGGTTTTTGGTTTCTTTACTTTGTTAATGTTGACTTTGAATCAGCGACACACAGATCATGTATACTGATGAGATAGCGTATTACAATATTCATCCTCTTCCCACTGCCTCTTGAACACCTGGATGCCATGATGTTACCAACATTGAAAGCATTGGGTGCCTCAGACCTGGGATGATTCTGTAACCACCTGTTTGGACCTCCATAAACACCCTCAGTCAAAAGAGCCCGCCAGGCCCTTTGGTACTACAGTATATTTTAATCTCCTGTGCTCATTCTAGACATTCATTATTTTATTTTTTTTGTGGGTGACTCTATTCACCTTTTAATATTATCTTTTGGTGTTTACATGTACTTCAGAGACCTGCTTTGGTGGTCATGGTTGCTCAATAAAATACCACATTTGATTGGTACAGTGAAACAAACCTGTTATCAAAAACCACAGTTGCATTTAATGTTAAGAAAACACTACTATGCAGTATTTCTGAGTTACCAATTTAACTATATCACACCAGTTTGGAGTGAAGAGGAGGGAGGCTACTAGAATAGGTTCATTAACGATATAAACGTTTGTTGACGTACTGATAAAATCCATGGAGACCACTATGTGAGAAAAACTTTTAATATTATTAAAGATAATATTTTAGTCTCTTATATTATTTAAAAAATGAATCCCACAAGAAATATTTTTTACATAATGATCAAGGATTTTATTATTCCGTCTTTTCATCATTATCATTACAGAAAATGTTATAGTACAGAGTTTTTCAATAGCTCCTCATTATTCAATGATTTCCTCAGGAGCGCTGGTCATGGATATCTGTACAATATCACTCTTTTAATCTGTACATTTAATTTGTGGTTGATTTAAAAAGGCTGACAGCACTTAAAGTAGCTGTTTCTTCTTTTTAATTGAATCAAATAAATAAATTATTTTCCAGCAACCGCACCCCTCGAGGCCGAGGTGTACCTGGGCAGGGTTACTGTTAGAAAGCCTCGGGGCCGAGGTGTGCCTGGGCAGGTGACAGTTAGGATGCCTCGAGGCCGAGGTGTACCTGGGCGGGGTTACTGTTAGGAAGCCTCGGGGCCGAGGTGTGCCTGGGCAGGTGACAGTTAGGAAGCCTCAAGGCCGAGGTGTACCTGGGCAGGGTTACTGTTAGGAAGCCTCGGGGCCGAGGTGTGCCTGGGCAGGGTTACTGTTAGGATCCCTCGAGGCTGAGGTGTACCTGGGCAGGGTTACTGTTAGGAAGCCTCGGGGCCGAGGTGTGCCGGGGCAGGTTACAGTTAGGATGCCTCGAGGCCGAGGTGTACCTGGGCAGGGTTACTGTTAGGAAGCCTCGGGGCCGAGGTGTGCCTTGGCAGGTGACAGTTAGGAAGCCTCGAGGCCGAGGTGTACCTGGGCAGGGTTACTGTTAGGAAGCCTTGGGGCCGAGGTGTGCTTGGGCAGGTGACAGTTAGGAAGCCTTGAAGCCGAGGTGTACCTGGGCAGGGTTACTGTTAGGAAGCCTCGGGGCCGAGGCGTGCCTGGGCAGGTGACTGTTAGGAAGCCTCTGGGCCGAGGCGTGCCTGGGCAGGTGACTGTAAGGAAGCCTCAGGGCCGAGCCGTACCTGGGCAGGTGACTGTTAGGAAGCCGCGGGGCCGAGGCGTGCCTGGGCAGGTGACTGTAAGGAAGCCTCGGGGCCGAGGCGTACCTGGGCAGGTGACTGTAAGGAAGTCTTGGGGCCGAGGCGTGCCTGGGCAGGTGACTGTAAGGAAGCCTCGGGGCCGAGGCGTACCTGGGCAGGTGACTGTTAGGAAGCCTCGGGGCCGAGGCGTGCCTGGGCAGGTGACTCTAAGGAAGCCTTGGGGCCGAGGCGTGCCTGGGCAGGTGACTCTAAGGAAGCCTTGGGGCCGAGGCGTGCCTGGGCAGGTGACTGTAAAAAACCCTCTGGCTTGGGCAGCCTGGTATGAGATACCCTTGGCCACGTTATTTGGCACTGTGCACATAAACACAACTCACAAGATAAACAACAAGCAAAGCTTTTTCGTGAAGCGATTATGAAGCATACTAAGAAGGGAAAAATATATGTGACCTAAACGCCGGTAAGAAAGGAAGTAGAAAGCACTCTTGTCTTTAAGAGCACAGTGGGAAACTGCAGTCAATCTTCATTTTGCGTGTTTTTCAAAAAAGTCTTCTTTAAAGATGAGAAAATAATAAGTTTTCTTTTCTTTCCTTTTTTCCTGCAGGCACCTACAGCTTTCTATTAAAATGCTACTGCTATCTATAAGGTCTAGCATTGAACACACAAAGCAATTGCAATGAAAGAGAACAAAGTTGCCTTAATATGATAATAATAATAATGATAATAATAATATTATTAATAATAATAATAATATATTACAGAATAAATCTGTTATATTTTTATATTTAGAATTTTTTTTTTACTTTAAAATTTGTATTTTCATTTTTTGAAAGACTATCAGCTTTAAAAAAAAAAATTTTCTGGAGGTTTTAATTAATTTTGTGTTCAAGGTGTTGACTATACTTGATCAACGTTATCCAAATCAATAAAAACTAGCTGTGCCATTGCATATTACAGAATAGTCAATGATATGTGGACATGCACCGTAAACCACTCCTCCCTGCCTTGTTTAAGCTCTCCATCTCTGTCTCTCTCCCTCTGTCCCCTTCAGATGACATCATAGCCGCCCAATGACCATGACGTCCACGACCTCGCCCTTGTGCAGCTCCACGTATTGCTCTGTTTTGGGAGGTAGCATCAGGAGCCCGTTGGCGCTGCGCATGCTCATCAGTCGACTGCTCATCTGGTTCCCTGATGGGAATCAAAACACACACATATACATATATATATATACACACACACACACACACACACACACACACACACACATATATCTCATATATATATACAGTTAAGCCAAAATTATTCATAACAAGGCCAAATTTTCAGTTGATTTTTTATTTGGTCTTCTGACTGGAAATGACACAAGAAAGTGGGGAAAGACTGTAAGTCATTGTGTTGGAAAAATATTAACTAAATGTTTTTGTTTTTTTGTTTTGTTCCATGTCCAAAATTATTCATATCCCAGATCTTATCTCAAAATTCTCAGGGAACGCAATCTTCTGCACCATTATAAATGCTCCTGGTAACTTCTAGCATGTTCTAGAGCGTTCTAATCAACTATAAATTCAGAACAGCTGATACACCTGCTTGCTAGTCAGTTTCTGGTCAACTGCAAGTCATGGTTAAAACGAAGGAGCTTAGAGAGGTCCTCCGGTTGCGCATTGTGGATGCTCACAAGAAAGGGGCAAGAATTTCAAGGTATTTCCAAATGTTTTTAAGTACCAGTGGCCACTGTGCAAAGCATTATTAGAAAGTTCAAGGAGTTTCACACTGTAAAAAATCTAAAAGGATGTGGTAGGAAGCCAAAAGTGACCCCTCCACTGGCAAGACTGGTAGTGCGGGAGGCTAAGAACAATCCAAGGATCACCAGCAAAGCCATCCTGAATAATTTGAGTAATGCTGGTACCAACATTTTAAGGCAGACAGTGCACACCAGCGGACAGTGCACAAGGCTGGCCTCCATGGACACCGACCAAGGAGGACTCCACTTCTTCAAGACAGGCACAGAAAAGCTTGACTAGCCTTTGAAAAAGCTCACCAGGACAAAGAAGAAGCATTTTGGTCATCGATTCTGTGGTCTGATGAGACAAAAATTTAGTTGTTTGGACATAGGGATGTGACTTTTGTTTGGAGAAAAAAAGGAGAAGCATTCAACCCCAAGAACACCATCCCCACAGTCAAGCATGGTGGTGGGAACATAATGCTTTGGGGATGTTTTTCAATGGGCCAGGCAACCTTGTAAAAGTAAATGGCATCATGAAAAAAGAAGCCTACATTAAGATTCTGGAGCAAAACATCAGACAGCCTGCAGAAAAACTTGGCCTGGGGACACAGTGAACCTTCCAACAAGATAACGATCCAAAGCACACAGCAAAAGTGGTCAAGAAATGGTTGGCAGAGAACAATACCAAAGTTTTGGAGTGGCCAAGCCAGAGTCCAGACCTCAATCCAATCGAGAATTTGTAGAGAGAACTAGGCAAGGGAGCCTTCCAACCACAAGGAACTGGAGATCTATGCAAAAGAGGAGTGGTCCAAATTCCCAGTGGAAATGTGCAAAAAACTTGTCACCAATTATAAAAACCGTTTGACAGCTGTGAAAAAAATAAAGGCTTTGCCATTGATTATTGAGAAAGGGTATGAATAATTGTGGACGTGGAATGTTTTGTCAAAATGTAAAGAAGCTAATATTATTTGTTAATATCTCTAACACAATGTCTTAGAAATTTTGTCATCTTTTTGTGTAATTTCCAGCCTATTTGTCAAATAAAAATTCACTATGATTAAAAATTTGGCCTGGGTATGAATCTGTATATACAACTCCGGAAAAAATTAAGAGACCACTCCAAATTTTTCATAAATCAGCATATCTACATGTATGGCAGCCATTCTATTCCAGTGTCTGTTGAATTCCAACACAGCCACACCTCATTCTACTTAATGAGGTACTGATTAGGTGATCACCTGGACCAAATCTTATTTAACGAGGAAAAGTATAAAAACCACTACTGTGGTCATCACTATTCTCTTGCAATAGGACCGGCTGAATGGCAAAAACAGTGCTAGTAGTTCCTCAAAAGTAATTGGAATCATAAAATAACTATTGACCATGCCAAAATAGTTGAAAAGAAAAGTTTTGAGTGAGGAAAAGAAGGGTTCAATTCTGGCTTTACTGGCAGAAGGATACAGTGAGAGTCAGGTTGCCTCCATCCTTAAAATTTCAAAGACGGCGGTTCATAAGAACAAGGTCAAGCAGCAGACATTGGGGACAACAAAGCTACAGACCAGCAGAGGGCAAAAACAACTCTCCACTGACCGGGATAACCGCCAACTCATTTGAATGTCACTCAACAACCGTAGGATGACATCAAGTGACCTACAAAAAGAATGGCAAACAGCAGCTGGGGTGAAGTGCATGGCGAGGGCAGTTCGAAACAGGCTCCTAGGGGCAGTGCTGTAATTGGGCAAAGCAAAAAAAAACAAACAAGAAGCAAAGAAGAGCCAGGGTGTGGTTTGCAAAAGACCATAAGTATTGGACCATAGAGGACCGGAGTAAGGTCATCTTCTCTGATGAGTCCAATTTTCAGCTTTGCCCAAGACCTGGTCATCTAATGGTTAGACGGAGACCTGGAGAGGCCTACAAGCCACAGTGTCTCGCACCCACTGTGAAATTTGGTGGAGGATCGGTGATGATCTGGGGGTACTTCAGCAAGGCTGGAATCAGGCAGATTCGTCTTTGTGAAGGACGCATGAATCAAGCCATGCACAAGGTATCCTGGAAGAAAACTTGCTTTCTTCTGCTCTGACAATGTTCCCCAATTCTGAGGATTGTTTTTTCAAGCAGGACAATGCTCCATGCCACACATCCAGATCAATCAAGGTGAGCATGGAGATCAACACCCTGTCATGGCCAGCCCAATCTCTAGAACTGAACCCCATTGAAAACCTCTGGAATAAGATCAAGAGGGAGATAGATGGTCCCAAGCCATCAAACAAAGCTGAGCTGCTTGAATTTTTGCGCCCGGAGAGGCATAAAGTCACCCAACAGCAATGTGAAAGACTGGTGAAGAGCATTCCAAGACGCATGAAAGCTGTGATTGAAAATCAGGGTTATTCCAAAGGAACCTGCATTATAAATTCTTTATTCTAATATTTTGAGATACTGGATTTTAGATTTCCATGAGCTGTAAACCGGAATCATCAAGATTAAAACAAAAATAGGCTTGAAATACTTCACTTTATGTGTAATGAATCTAGAATATATGAACTCTTCACTTTTTGAATTAAATCAGGGAAAAAAACTGGGCGTGTATATGTATATATGTATGTATATATCCCTATAATATATATTATAATTATCTTCCATTAACTACCTTAATGGAAATTATGAAACAGTAGTTATTTTATTCAGAGGGACTTTAACCTTAATAGGAAGCTCAGGCAATACCAAACTAAACTTCCAGTGCGATGTAATGAACAGGGAGAAAATGACTTTCTTCAAGGTCTCTGAGCACACCTGTACTCTGTGCCCATGGTAGCGGTTCCTGGTGGTGCCATGTTAGGATGCAGCGGTGGTACTCTGGGCGTGGGTCCAATTTCACGTCACAGGACAACTATAGCAAAAAAAAACAATAGGAAATGACTGTGACTTCACACCTCCTGCTGGAGCGAAAGAGGCTTCCTGAGCCTGCCTTGCCTATGTCTGCCAGAATCAATATACCCACCCTGGCTTTGATAATAGTGGGCCGAGGGTCGAGGATTCCCTGCATCTTCCTTAGGGCAGGGATGACAAAGAGGTTACAAGTGACCACAGCAGACACTGGGTTACCTGTGGTAGAGGGGGCGGGGCAGGATGGTTAAAGGAAGCGAGTCTCACAAATGCTGCTTTGCACACTAACTATCCTGGGGAGAGAACAGTCAACTCACATCAATCCCAGCCTCTCTGGGGTGTCAGAGATAAAGTTTTTCATCACATTGCTGTACCCACAGAATTGACAACTCTCTACCTGCAAGGTTCAGGGAATAATTCTGTACGAGCAAAATCGTACCATGTCTGGGGTACTGGATAAAGTGCCGTGGGTTTCGATGCTATCAGGGGAGACTGGTAGCGTGGGAAAGATTTGTATCAGAGAAACTCTGTCAGGAACCAAACAACTCAAAACCCCAGCCAGAGCTGACAGTAGCGGGTTCGATTTGTTGTGTGGTCAATCCTGTACACGGGGCACAACTGGTGCTTTCTGCGCACTAAATCTCACCTGGCAAGGCAAAGATGAGCTTGCGAGCGCCGTCCATGTCCATGGTAGCAAACGTTGTAGGGAGGCTGAAATCAGAGATGACAGATTTTTGCTAGGCCCTACTCTTTCTCTCCTGCTCTCATGTCCAACTTTCTTTTAAATATTGGTAAAGCAAACCACAAATATCAACATTAAAGTCTATAATACGAACTTCTTTGGCATTTTACAAATATGCCTCATTAAAGCTTAAAGCCTAGACTTATCTTGGCTGTGGAGACAGACAATGAAAGTCATCTACCAATCCACTTATATAAGGCAATATAATAATAATAAGGCAATACATTTAAATCAGCCTGTAAATCCATAAATAAAAGTGAAAAAAAAAATCTGGTTACCCAGGCTTCATGAAGACTCGTCCAAAGTGGATCTGAGCATGGAGATCAATATCCAACACTTGCTTCAGGTAGTCCTGAAAGGGAAGAAAAAGTCTTCACTTCCTGGATCCCAAGTTCAGGAACTATATTCCCTATTCCCTCTGATAATCAGAGGCAATATCCCCTTTATAGATGTCATAATCAGAGGCAATATTCCCTATATAGATCTCATAATCAGAGGCAATATTCCCTATATAGATCTCATAATCGGAGGCAATATTCCTTATACAGATCTCATAATCAGAGGCAATATTCCCTATTTGGAACACTGCATGACAAAAAGCCTCAACAGATGAATAGAGTGTCAGACACACATAACTGCTTCTCTACAGATAAGATGATCACCGATTAACTACATTTCTGTTAACTCCCATGTCTGCATTTTCTGTTTTTGTCTTGTGTGAGAGCCGCAGACTTGTATTCCTGCTATCTCTGCCAGACAGTAGAGGAAAGATTGTTAATTAAATATAAGTGTCAAAAAGATTTCTGTAATGGAAAAAACTAGACTGTCAGAGGTAGTCAAAACAAGAAATGCTACAGTGCAGGACCTAAAATTAACCACATCAAGTCTTTCTAAAATATGAAAATAACTAATGTAATCAAATTATCACGCCACGAGAAATAAACTTAACAAGTAGATTTTCTGCATTTCTTCTAAGTTCCTTATAAACGGTGTGGACCCGGGGCCGGTTCTAGGGTTTGGCAGGCTAGAGAGGAGATTGCTCCCTCAAATTTTTGTCTTTCCCCGTCAAATAAAAAATAAGAAAACACTTTTTTCACTCACTGACCAAAATTACATTTTCAAAATGATATATTTTCCTAATTTCTGATTGGCTGGTTCGACGATATAAAACTTCGTTTTTTTTATTTTTTGGGGAAACTCTGTGACACACGTCTGTCTAGCTAGCTACTAGATTGCTTGCTGTGTGTGTTGACTGAATGAGGTTGGTTATAACTAGTTTGCTAGCATGAACATTCCCTTAGGAATACGTACAGATTTTTGGTCCCAAAGCTATGTAGCACCTCTGCTGATGTTTCGTCGGAATGTTTGGGCACCTGCTTCACACCCCAGCATGTCGCGTTCGGCTGGTAACTTGTCTTCACCCTTGCCGGTGTTACCGAACCGACATAGTTTTCAAACAACTCGGATGCTAGCCATGGGCTGAACACAAGTGCACCCTCGCAGCCCATTCTTAAATCATTCCCTAAACGTATGTTTGGTCAAACCACTCGTGCATTCAATCCGAGCTGGTATCGTGAAAGGCCGTGGCTGGAGTATTCAGTCAACCTGGACGCTTCCCCTGTCGCAAATTTAGAAGCACAAATAATAGAGATCTATTTTTTCAAAGCGAGGGCTTACTAATAAGGGTAAAGCTGCTAATAGCCCTATATTGTACAGTACATCACATACTATATAATGTGTAGAAAAAATACTGCCCCTCAAACATTTCCCAAAGCCCCCTCAATCATAGCAGTCTAGAACTGGGCCTGTGTGAACCACATACTGAATACAGTGCCCCTCTGACGAATACAGGCCTCTCCCTGCTCAATGAGCACTTTTTTATTATCTCAGGAACATGTCTCTGGCACACTAAGCCTCAAACTCACTTCACATACAGTGAAGGGTACACTCCCTACAGTTTTATAACGTTAATTAAGTAAAGTTACAACTTTATCACCTCCCATTGACTGTGTGTTTCATGTACTCAAATAAATTGGCTGGCACAATGCTTAAATATGAATATAAGTTGGAAAGACATTGTGCATGCAGTTGCCTAGTTACCTTCTCACCCATGGACACGCCCCCTGAGGTAATGATGACATCAGCTCGACTAATACCCTCGTTCAGGGCATTGAGCAGGTCATCAGGGCTGGAGTAGATAGAAAGAGAACCATTGATACATGAGGAAAGGGTCTTTTTATAAATGCCTTATTATACAGACATGACCATTGAACCAGTGTACTTAAATGACACACTCGATGCTGAGTGGGGGTGGTCGTACTTGTCTCCGACGATGCCCAGGTTGATGGTTGGGTAGCCATGCTCCTGGATGGTAGCCAGCAGAGTGGAGCGGTTACTGTCCCGGATCTTCCCGGGGTGCAAGTCGTCCTCTGGGTTTAGAAGCTGAGTCATGGAGAGACAGAGAGATTGAGCCTTCCTATAGGCACCGAGGAGGCAGTCAATTCTTTCACACGTCTGTACACCTCTCTCCCAGCCTGTCTGAACCGCTTACCTCGTTGCCAGTGGACATAACCGCCACCACAGGGAACTTCTGCACCTCCACCTCTGTAACACCCACCGTGGCGAGCAGGCCGATTTCTGAGGGGCCCATGTGGGTGCCCTTGGCCAGGACGCACTCCCCGCGCTTGATGTCGTGGCCGATGGGCCTGTGCAGGACAAAAGGAGGGTGTCGGGAGGTTGCCATAGTGTCAAGCCAAGAAGAATGCCTGGATGGTGAGGGCCTCCTCCGGCACGCAGGACCACGCAAACGCACCGACCTGATGTCCTGTCCTGGGCGTGCCTGCACTAGGATCCGCACCTCCAGCTCTTCTGTGCCCTAAAAACGACATGATCAAGACACAGCTGAGCACCTGTCACACTAGACACAGGGCGTGAAATACAGGGCACAGCTGGTCTGTGCTCAACACGGGTTAGAGAGAGGAGTAGACTCACGTCTTCTGACTCGCGGAGGAGCTCGGTGTCCTCCACTTGGACGACAGCGTCTGCTCCGCACGGGATGGGTGCGCCTGTTGTCACCCGCATCACTTGCCCGGGCATCACTGTATGGGTGGGCTGCAGATGCACAGGAGAACTCAACTGCTAGCCCAATCTCACACAAATACAGCAAGACATACACGCATGCATGCATGCAGACTCACACCCACAAGCACGCACACATATACGCACACATATACACAGGATGCCAAAACGTGTGTCACACAAAGAACAAATATTTATTTCCAATACTTTCAAGAAAATTTGGATCCAAACCACTGAAAACCGACAGACCCCTTTCAGAAGAGGGTTGAACTGGTTACCTGTACAGAAAACCAAATAACAGCCTTGCCTGCAGGAATGCAGTGACTCACAGGGATGAGCCATGTTTATTTAGCCATGTTGATTAAATGCTGCAGCCATTCATATACAAATATAGCGCCATGTAAATTCAGATCATATCCACTGCACTGATATATGTAGCATCACACGATATTAAATTAGTGGGGCTCCAATGTGTGTCTGAACAAATAAATGTCTCTCTACTCTAAATGGAAGAGTCTTAGGGGCTTGGGGTTGTGTGACCCATGAGATTTAGAGATATTTAAGTCTGAGACGTGTAGAATGGTAACAATGACAGTCTGTGAGCCCAAGGGCCTCACCTGCTCTCCAGCCTGCGACTCCCCAATGATAAAGCGGTCTCCAGGGCCGTCGGCCGCTGAAAGACACAAAAATGAGGTTGGAGGAGACGAGGAGCAGGAGAAGGATGGGGGAACAAACAGGGAACAAACAGGCACCAACGGGGAAGATCCGCTACCATGCGAGAGAGTTGTACTGGCCTAGCACTACTGGTAGAGGTTTGGTGGTAGGGCTATTGCTAAGGAAATAATCATGACATGCAGAATGAGGACTGTAATTGTTCATTTTCGTGGCAGATCAAATCTGGATGGCTGATTTATTTGGGAAATTATTTTGAGTATGAAGAGACCTAAATTAGGAAATAATGAGTAAAATAACATAAAATAATGTAATTAAATCAACGAGGGTCATCTGAGTTCCAGCTAGTTCCGCTTACCTCTAACAGCGTATCCATCCTTGACAGAGGCAGGGAACGGAGGCAAATTATCTTTGGCATAGACGTCCTGTGCCAGGACTCGACCCATCCCGTCTACAGACAGGGGCAGAAGGGCAGAGGGAGAAAGAGCGAGGCGGATATCTCAGTCGGGTTCACGCATAAATGAGAACCAACATACATGCCGGCGGTCTGTGTGTGTTTGTGTGTACACGTGTGTGCGAGTGTGCGTGACATTTGTCATCTCTCTGTGCCTGACTCACAGAACTACCTGGCACATGAGTGTGCACACACGCCAACACAGAAACACACAGACCTCTATGAATGCACATACATATACGCACACACATACTGCTCCAGCTTATTAATAATCACACCACTGATTTTATGTACATCATACATCAGTGAAGGTATTTCATACACGTGAAAAAAGCAACACACACACACACACACACGTTATCTGGAATATTATATATTTACTAATTTAAAACTGCAAGGGTGTGTGTTTAATTTTAGCCAAGTGAAGCTTGCAGATCTATTCTTCCCTCACAAATCTACTATTTACAGCCTCTGCTCTCATCGCTACATGGGAAGGGAAAAAACGAGAGAAGAGGTGGAAGCAGAAAGACAAGATGTAGGGCATGTAGGGTAAAGAGAAATGGCTGAGGAAGAAAACAAGGAGGAGAAAAAGAGAGAGAGACTAAGAGATTCTTCCTCTTCTTGAGGCTGATTAGAGAGATGGATCTTATAGCACTAAAAAACACCCACAGCTGTCGGAGAGCTAAATATAGTCTCTCTATCTCTTGTTCTGTAATTAAATAGATGTACCTCAAAAGATCTGAAGTGAGAGACAGACACACGGCTGAAAGACACAGGAAAGAAAAAATGAAACTGTTGCTACTAGCTCAACAGATGCCCAGATGAAAGACCCTTATATATATACCTTGGCAAATATTATGAAAGGTCCTCAATCTGATTTCAATTTAATATGATATCAAACAAAAAGTTAAAATGACAGCAAAGCAGGTGCTAATAATGACCAGTTGGTTTATCACAAAAAAGTTGCTGTACAATTGCTAAGAAAACTCAAGGGCAAAAAACAGGGACAATGACCAAGTAAATGACAGTGTTGCAAATGTACATATTAACCATAATAATTGATTATCCATACATCCACAATGTAGAAAATTGGAAAAAAAATATTGTAGAAATATGGTATTCCATTGCTATTTCAAAAATATTATGGTTACATAACAAACAATAAACGTCAGGGGTTAGGAATTAGGGTTAATTACATGAAAGCTGGTCTTGAGAGTACTCACAAAATGTTTTTTAAGTCAATGTCTCCTTCCCACCCACACAGACTCAGCAGCTCCCTGCGAACGCTCTAACAGCCAGTGGAAAAGCGGCAGTCAGGATTATATGGCCATCTTTTTCTGTTACCCCCAGAACATACAGAGCGACAGGGACCTGTATCAGGGACCTGTATCTGGGACCCGTACCTGGCCCTACAGGGCTACATCTCTGAGTGGACCTGGCATCCATGCACCGTGTCCCTTCTGCATCCATATAGTATATTGCAGTGGCTCCTTGGCATGCTCTCTATGAGACATGTGCCACCATGTGTTGATCCCAGTACAGAGCGGGACAGAGAGCAAGACACAGAGCATGATACAGAGAAGAATGAGACACAGAGAAGAGTGTGACACAGAGCATGACATAGAGAAGAGTGAGACACAGAGTATGACACACAGAAGAGTGAAGCGCAGACCATGACGCAGGGGAGAGTGAGACAAAGAGCATGACAAAGAGAAGAGTGAGGCACAGAGGAGTGTCAGACATAGTGAGACATGGAACAGAGTGAGACCAAAAGATTTGAGTAAAACAGATTATAGTGAGACACCAGAGTGAGGCAGAAAGGGTTACAGAGCAGAGTGAGACATAGTTAGATAAAGAGCAGAGTGAGACACATAGCAGAGCGAGACAAAGAACAGAGACAAAAAACAAGACAAAGAGTGAGGCAAATAGAGAGTGAGACATAGTGCAACATAAGACGGATTGTGAAAAAAGGACCAAGACCAATAGTGAGATACAGAGTGAGCCACAAAACAGAGAGAGACACGGAGTGACACAGAGAAAGACAAGGCAGAGTTAGAAATAGATTAGAGTAAGGCACAGAGTGAGACAGAGAGAAAGAAATCATGGAAACAAAGATGGAGGCAGAGAGTGAGTCAGACATAGAGAAAGACAAATAGTCAAGCAAGATACAAAATGAGTCACACTCCTATCCTGTCCCAGACTTCTCCCTCCCCGATTAACAGTTGCGCTTAGCTAGCATCAGGGTATTTTAAGTGTAAATATTTACAAATCCAAGAGCTGTGTGGGATGCTGTGATGCACTCCAAAAAAATTATGTCAAATAACCATAATTCATCATTTATAATTAAATGTGCATTCTTTTATTTGTATTATTGATCTAGTAGTGCTCTCTCAATGTTGTGCTAGATAATCCCATTGATGCCTTAATGAAATAATTTGAGGGAACTCCTGCACCAAACAAACAGACAACTACAACAGTAACTGCTGACAACAGCTGAAGTTATGTTATTATAAAGACGCACAACATAAAACACAAGTGTTTGTCAAGAGAATGCTTTTGAATTACACACGTTCTCAGAGTGTTTCCTACAGCACGGCAAGGGTTGCCTGCACAGATTGTTTGAAGAGTTTATTCCATTATGTGCTCGTAGGTAGAACGCTACAATGATAGATTATGATTGCATCTCTATACAACCGGTGTAGCACAAGTAATTATTTACAGCTGTGCAGTGCAGTGGGAACGAGATTCACCTTGACAGTTCAATTGTAACAATGAGTTGCCCACAAGAGTGAAAAACACTAGAAGTCCTTTCTCCTGCTTTGGCAGCCTCATTACCTCAATGCTCCGCTGTTTGGACATTCCACAGGGTTATTTTCATGCCTGGTGCTAAGTGATGCCTCCGTGTGTACCTGACTCACTTTATTATGTTGTCAACACTCCATTCTGGTCATTGTTGGCATTGTTGGCATTTGGCTGTGACCAAACGATTTGTTCTATCCAGGCCTGAGGTCTGAGATAGGAAGTGCTGGTCATGTGACCAGCAAGCGTAAGCGGTGTTCATCTGAGCTGGACACACAGATGGCTGAGGGACTTACAAACCAGGCCACAAACTGCTGTGTTGCCTTGTTATGATGAATACAGATATAGGGTCCATCATAAGCAGACACAGAATATATTATCGTATGCCACATATGGGATTTGTTTCTCTCTGTCTGTGGTCTTTTAAAAATGTACATTCTTTCCGACAGTCTATGTCTGAGTCCCAGTTCTGCCTTCACCCTCTTTGGTTCCGATGTGAACCCTTTCCAGTGTGTAGCAACTGGCGGGAAAAACAGTCAACAGAAGGAGTGAGACTGGCCTGCGTGTTTTACCCTCTTCATCTGGGTGTTACACTTCAGTGTAGAGCTCTAGTGAGGGGAATGGCAGGGGATCATGCAGCAGCCGCTGGCAATAGCCTGGTATGACTAGCATAGCTCCATCTACTGGCCTGGAGGTGAAAAGGCCTGTCAAAAATTATAAGAAAGAGGTGTGCAAACTAAGCCTCGCCTTCCCCCCTACGCCCCTCCCATGCAAGGCAGGGGGAAGGGGATTTGGCTTGAGGAACTAACCTGGATGAAGCCAATGCATGAGTGAGGGATTGGTACCGATTCTCTCCTCTGTCTTTGTTCCTGAAGCAGTAAAGAAATCAAGCTCTTTCCATTGCTTCACAAGACTTCATCATAACGGGGCTCATGTATTGGGGCATAATTAGCTTCAGGTATAGCCTGCTCAACAACTGATGAGTGAGTCAATGTTCACCAATGTTTTTCTGAGTTTTCAGGCTAAGCCCCTCCAACCCCTTCCACCCCCCCCCCCCCCCCAGATCTCAGAAAGGTGCTCAGATCCTCATGTCTTTCACCAAGAAGCTAATTACAGAGAGATGCATGGCGTGACTCGACTCAAAGCACTCTTACATGGGTCCAATCATTTACGTGCTCTGGCCCATGTCTTGTTCAGTTGTACAGTTTTGCAGTTTAAAGTACATTTACTTCATGATTTCCCTTGACAACATCAGCGGTATTTCACTAGTTCACTTCACTAATATAACATATTTAATGTGGACCATTGCACGAGTTAAATGGAAAAAAACCTGCTTTTCCACAATAAGGTGAAGGGGAGTGGCTTTGCTAGTGTGGGACAGACATTCTTAATGGTATGGCTAAACTGTGTCACTGTGTAGTCCCTGGCAAACTGGCAAAGTGGCGGGGGGGCGGTAGCAGGTGGAGTCCTGGCTACAGAAGGTCCATCTCACCTCTGTAGTTGATGATTTCAGTGCCCAGAACAGCAGTCATCTCCAGCACAGTGATGAAAGCCTTGTCCATGGAGGTTAGTGGGAAGGGGGACATGCGATGCCTCCGTGCCACCTTGGTAATATCCACTGCGCTGTGACCTGGCGACAGAGAGAGAAACCAAGCCACGAGTTAACAGCATTGGCCTGTCCGAGCCATCTAATACAGCAACAAAAAGTAGTATAGCTGGCAAGCACAACAGGCTTGCGGTCTGTTCATGACCACTACGATTGCACTGTACAAATGTTAAATCACATAGAAAGTATATATTAGTCTTTTTTTCAGAGTGCCCAACAAAATTTAATACTATGAAGGTTTACTTTTCTTCATAAGAAGAGTAATCACAGGTTGGCCACAAAAAGTAATATAGACATAGCTTTATCGATAGATTGCATTATTGACCTTTTAGCGTTTTTATGAAACCCCTTCTAGCGGTAGCCTTCTCGCATGCAGGGAAAAATCTGCGCTGCTTTGATTACCCTTGACCCTTTTATCCTTGCATTAAATATATGCACATTTGAATGGAGTGACACTGCGATTCTGCAGCGCATTTAAAATTCTTAACAAGAGTTGCAGAGCCCCTGGCATGACCTCACACGCACGCATACTGCTTTTCATCTCTCATTAGACTGGAATGTCACGTTGAGGATGGAGAGTACTGAGGACAGCAGGGGGCGCCCTTACAACACGCATTCAATACTTACTCGCTCTCAAGATGTTTTCTTTACTGCTGCACCGTGACTGCACCTAGGGAGAGGTGGAGCAAGAGACAGGGAGACCACAATGAGACCAATACAAATCCCAAAGAGAAGGAAAAGAAACATTCCACTGACAGACACCAGAGATTGGCTTTTTTGTCACACAGCATTTAGAAGACAGGAGCTTTGTTACTTAGCACTATGTTAACCTATGTTAAAGTCCTACTATTATTATCATTATTATCATTTTCTATTGATCATGGTATCATAGCCACACCAGGAAAGAAGACAACAAGCGCTTGTCCGTGGTTATAGCTTCATTCCCCTAAATGATCTCGGCTAACCCCCACAAACCCACTTCCTCTTCCACTTCCCGCTCACCCAGGAGAAATCTACACGCCGCCCTTTAACATCACAAGCCTGCTAATGGCTCTGAAGGGATTGAGCCCTTTTTTTTTTTAACCTATTCTACAAATAATATTAATAATAATAATAATAATAATAATAATAATAATAATAATAACACAAACAATAACAATCAATAAAATGACATTCCCTTAGGCCAAGGACATTAGTGTGCAAGTTGTAAGCTCTGAGTAAACAAACAGGAAAACACAAATGTAATGTTGGGGTGCCAGGGGGTGTAGCCCAAAGGCGCTTTGCTGCGACCATGGGGAGAGGGGGACGTGGGGTAGAGGGTGGCTGGCAGCTCCGGTCTCTCTTACGGAGGTGGGTTTTCGTCCACTTGGGTACTTTTCCTATCATTGTACATTGTCTTCCTGTAGAAAGCTCAAAACCCCATCCCCTGATTAAGCATAGCAGAACAGAAAACTGGCCTGTCTTTGTGCCATTTGCGGAATTTCCTAAAAAATCTGCATCAGCAGAACCCAACCTCCCCTCTTAACCTATGTGTGACCTTGGTGACCCAACGCCCCTGGCCTAGAGGGACAGTGACGCATGGGCGAGATTCCAGCATGGCCTTTAGAGACACTGTCTAAATGTCTTACATCCAATCAACTCAAAGCAGACCACAGACACAAAATCAATTAGACAGAGGGGATAGGGGAGAGAGAGGGCACAGCGTGGTCCTACAGACCCGAAGAGAAGCGAAGACCAGAGGCAAAACGAGTATAGATGGAGTACGCCATGACTTAAATGAATCCAAGAGGGAAGAACTAAATATAAAAAAAACTACAGAATGGAACTCAAAATCCACAGAGATCCAACACACCATACAGCTAATAACAAGGAAGAGTATGTTAGAAGAGAGAGGGAGAGAGAGATCACTCCGGAGGAAAGAGTGAGTAAAAGAGAGATAGTGGTAAGCCAGGAGCTTGCACTCCTAACGCAAAGCGAGTTTGCAAATGGGAGCAGCTCCTTTTCGGTGGGAATAGTTACTCGCGAGTTGAAGGTCCTATGGGTCCTGCGATCATCTTTAAGCCCCTCCAACCTATAGTGGAGCTATTGCATGGAAAAAAACAAAAGATTCATAACAGACACAGCGTGAGAGAGCTGGAGAAAAAATTAATTGAGAGCAGTCCAGTGGATCAATCTCAGCAAGAAACAAGACACTATAGAGGATAAGAGGGCAAATTAAAATACAGAGAGCAGGATAGAAAAGGGAAACCACAGACAAAGTGTGTTGTTATGAATACATGTGGCAACAGAGGATGGAAACGAAGGGGCGGATGAGATGAAGAATGAAAATATACAGGTGTGAGGATGTAGCATGACAATGCTGGAGTTACAAAACACATAGCAGATATAAAGACAAACACTTAAAACATGGAATATGTCAGCTTTTGCAGCAGATGTTCTGTCTTATTTACCAAGTGTCATGAGAAAGCCTATATCCTTTAATATCAGATTAAAAAATTAGCCAGCCTTCAAGGCTTAAATCAGCTCAGGATAATAATAAAGCTGTCAAAGTACAGTAAGAAAGTAATACATTACACATAAAAAATCAATCACTTTAGCAGTCTTTCTCATTTGGAGCTGCCTTTGAGGTAATGGAAGCTCTAACGACGAGAAAGTGTGACGAGAGTGAGGGGGTGGGGCTTTGGAAGATGCCTCACATGTAGTGCTTTATTTTAACACACACACAGATGCACACATACACAGACTCTCACAAACACACTTTACCATTATGCAGCTCTGGCTCTGGTAACTCTCCGCAGATGGACACCCATGCACCTTTTTAACAACCCCCCCAGCTTCCTTTTATACCCAATTCACTCCATTTCCAACTCTCCTCTTTCCTAAACAACTTTCCCACAATAACAAAGGCATACGAACAGGCATTCCTGTACTTGCATCGAACAGATCACTCACTGTGTCCACTTGACCAGTTTAGTCAAATGCATGTAATCACCGTTGCTCGCGTGCAGGCAGATGTGAGTGAATTTTTAGCATGAACCACTCCTAGCTTGTATGTATGTGTCTATCCGTGTGTCTGTGTGTGCCTGTGCGTGTGACTGAGGGAGTGTGGCAGTGTGCATGGTTCACTGGATTAGGGTGGAGATGCTTCAGCTGAATGTTTTGGCCATGCACATGCACACAGGTGCACAGGGGCACACATCATGTGTGGTATGTGCTCCCACTCGAGTCCAATTCAAGTCTGGAACACTGCCTTCTGTGTGCAACGTTCTCTGGATGTTGGTGCTCCAACCCTGCTGGCATGGAGACTGAAAGCTTCCAGAATGACCGGCCGGCAGAAATGGAATGTCACCCTACATTGCACCCAGGGGGTTTATTTTTTTCTTTTTAGCTTAAATTGATGAGGGCTGGTGGGAAGCTGATGGTTTCTAATAGGCTGGCTTCAGAGGGGCTTGATGGTGGGTTACACCTGAGCTGTCAGGCCGATGTGAGTGAATGCATAAAAGCCAGCGACACATAGCAATCTCATCAGTTCATGCCACTCAGCCCAGGATTGTCGCGGAGATGGCCTGACTAGCTTTCACAGAGATCGCAGAGTGGTGATCGATGAAAGGGGTTACGCTACTGGTACAGAAAAGCCCAGCGGGTTATGGAGATCAACCCAAACTGCGGGCTGAACACCAACACCCTCAAGGCAGAGCGGATAGAAAATCAATCAATCAATAGTGAAGGAATGAGGAGCCACAGGAAGCGTAATGGAACATAATGCGTCTGTTGGTATGTACTTCCCCTGAGCTCAGCAAATACGGCACAATAGTCAGGGAAATTAAGCAAAATGGAACATTTAAACAACGTGGAGTCGAATGGCATGTGGGAAAACAAGCAAAGAAATCCTTAAACCACCGAATCTCGGAAACCAGTGGAGGGAAGAAGAAACTGCAATAAAATTAAATGAAAAGCCAGCAGCAATGTCAAAATATCTACCCTGAGGAAACGCTTAACTGTGTGGTTTGTGTTCCTTCAAGTTAATGAATGGATGCACAAATGATCACACGGATGGATGAATGAATAAAAAACCGAAGGAACAGAAGAAAAACCGCGGTTAACCCCACTTTGCCTATGCTAAGACAAATATTGAGAATGAATTAAATGAAAAATTAAAGAGAAAAAATGATGTGAAACCTAGCGATAGGTATGCTAACCTTTTCATCAACACTGAAGGGATACTATAATTGAGCAGTGGCAAGGAAGAGATCTAATAGAAATGATAGATGTCAGGACTGATGTGCAGTGAAACATGATTGGTGAATTCTGTCCTGCAGGTTGGCAGATGTGAAGTTTCCGCCAGAGTGTGGAGATGCAAGGGAACACGGTTGTGGGCTCATCTATATGTCTGCCACAGTGACTCAGGGCCTTCCTCCTGAAATAGTCAATCTCTCCCAGCATTTGCACATTATCTGAGATTCCAGGGTTTTTTTTTTCTCCCTTTGTGTACCATTTCAAAAATTGATATGTTATTTTATGTAGAATTTACATGACATGTCAGTCACACTCACAGGAGCCCGGGAGAACTGAGAGCATTAGTGCTTTTAGCAGGAGATGCTAAGGCTGCTCAGCCTTCTACAGGTCGGATCACCTCTGCTCCTTTCAAGCCTCTATGAAGGTTATTATAGCCAGAACACTTTAAAAATAACTGGGATTTAGACTGCCTGAAGAGCCTGTATGTGCCACATGCCCTCCTCTCGTGCCTTTTACCCAAATGAAACTATGATACTCTGGTGTATAATTGAGGCACATTCCCCTTTGAGTAAGCTATAGTGAGGGAAGTACACTGTGTTAAAATGAAGGAGCATGACTAGAAAAGCAGAAACAAAGGGCATTAAAGAGTAGGTGGTGTGATTACTAAAAGTGTACGGTGTAATGTGACATTTTATGTCTGTGTCTTCCCTAATATTGTGATTTAAGCCAGCTGTGTGGTGCATGCTTGTACGCTGGAAGTAAGTTAGGTGTTTACCTGGTCCAAGGTAGAGTACCTTGACTTGAGCGTGATGACCTCATCCAGGTGAGCCCTGAATTCTCGCCGTGAGGCCTGGAGGAAGCCACAGGATAGTCACTCACCTTCACACACCTGATACTCGGACACACGCGCACGCGCGCACGCTCGCAAACACTCACAACTTTTATACCTGTTAGATATACATACTCTTTTTTATCCTCAGAAACCGAAAAATAAAATAAAATCACACATACTGCCAGAGAGAATTATGAACAGTGACCCACGATAAGGCCATTATTTATGTTTTAGTTTATATTTTATCACAAATAAGTAATGACAAAACCTTTACTAATAAATACAAATATGTATAATCTCTTCCAAAATATGAGGTAGAACTGAAATACCTCCCATGCATGTGTAATGAGACGAGTGAGATTAATGGAATGAAGTACAAGGATGTTCATTCCCTCCTGTAACCTTCATGTAATCTTAGGCCTTATTCCACATTTCACAAGCCCTAGCAGGATGCACTCACCCGTTAGTATCGAGAGGTCCTACTTTAGCACCCGCATTGCTACGGAGGGCTGGTAAATGATATCTGACAATGAGAGAGAGCCTGGACACAAGATGCCGTGAACTCAAATCATGAGCCGGACATGTCACATAGCTGCTGAAGGGGTGGGGATGTTTTGGGGATAAAGACCGGGTGGAATGCAGTTTTGATATGGAAAAATTAAAGCACATAATGGCTGTCTAACTAAAAAAATAAGGTAAATAAAATAGCTAAAATGATGAAGGCTGCTTTACATTTTTTTATAATAAAAAAAAGCAAGTGGAGTGTTTCTGAGAGTAAAAAGACATGAATTAATGTCACAACACTTAAACTGATAGATTAGCATGTTTCTCTCTTTAACAGCAGTGAGGAGCATGCCTTTGAGGGCGTGGGTGGGGAAAGCAGCACGACAGGCAGAAGTGTGGGGGTCCGGGGCTGAGGAGGGAAGGGATGGTGACCATGGCAACAGGGAAGATATGATGACGATGCAGTAAAACACATGCCGGAATACCTCAGAAACACTATAGGTGGATGAGCAGGAAGGGAGCCGGGCCTGGGTGCCGTGAGAGAGGAGGGGAAAAAAGAAGAGGATTAACAAAGCTGCAAGCAGGAGGAGACAGACAGCGCCACCTATTGCCTGGGGAACCACAGAGTGCCTCATTCTGCCCACACAAGCCAGGGTAGGGTACATACAAAACAGCAGGGCAAAGGTGGGGCTCCTGTAGTAGCTCAGTTTATTTATTTTTCAGAACAATTATCTTCATTGCCCTATCTTTTACTGCAAGCATTATATTAAACACAGCTACTAAATCCTAGTCCCATTGGCCCGCAGTGTCTGACAAATCACAGGGACATTTTAAGCAATCGGACAGTAGGGATTTTCTGCAAAAAAAACCCAAAAACATGGCAATTTTGGCAATTTCCGTTAATCACTGTCCCCTAGGCCTGCCTCCACATCAAAACAGACACAAAACCAAGAAAAGATGACGAACTAAATAATTGGAGAAAAAAATGGTAATCTGGAGAAAAGGAGAAAAACAAACAGAAAAAAAAGAATGATTTCGAAATCTATATGTTTCAACTACACATTTTTTTCATTCATTTTTGGTTAAAAAGTTTTTACATTTTCGGTTTCATAATTATTAATTCACTCCTTGCAATGCTTTACTTTTAAATTACGTCCTTTTTTTGACAAATACTTTTGAGCTCAGTTTTACTCCATACACATACAGCATCTCACAAAAGCGAGTACACCCCTCACATTTTTGTAAATATTTGAGTATATCTTTTCATGTGACAACACTAAAGAAATTACACTTTGCTACAATGTGAAGTAGTGAGTGCACAGCTTGTATAACAGTGTAAATTTGCTGTCC
>JAOYSI010004304.1:0-14415 GCA_025775065.1 Hiodon alosoides
CGGCACTAGGAGCTGAATTAAGGAATATTAGATTCCTTAATTCAGCTCCTAGTGCCGGCCAGCGGAGGATGGGCTCTCCCATTATGCCGGGTTCCTATAGTGTGTGATGCCCTCCAGTCGGGGAGTTCCAAAACAGTGTAATATCCGGAGCAGAGCGGTGGGGGCCCAGATGGCTGCATTCCAGTCTAAAGGTCCACTGGTTGCTGTGGTGAAAGTGATGCAGTCCTGCAGGATGCCTCACGTGATTGCTCTAAAGAGAGAGATAGCACATTGTTAATGGTTACCTATGGAAGCAGGATGATCAGGTAATTTGAACATTTTTAAAGTGAAACTTTGTGAGTGGTCACAGCTACATATATCTATGGCAGCTTACAAAGAGGGTGAGTGCCGGAAACAACACATGGCCATGAACGTGGTCTGAACCCATCCCACCACACCAAAGTCAGAACCCAGCCAACAAGGGGGGAACCAACGGGAATGGTTCTTATCACCAAAACACTTCTAATAGCCACTGTCTCTTCACTGTCACAGTCCCCCTATTGACTATATGCAACTTTGAATAGATACGTTTTTAATCTTGCTTTAAATATAGAGAGTGTGTCCGATTCCCTCACAGGCCTTGGGAGGCCATTCCATAGTTGTGGAGCTTTATATGCAAATGCTCTTCCTCTGGATTTTGATTTGGTTATTCTTGGTGTATATAGATTCCCAGCCTCTTCTGAGCGAAGTACTCTAGATGGGATATACAGGACTATAATTTGTTAGATACATTTACCCATTTACATAATGTTAACAAGGATCCTGGCAGCTGCATTCTGAACAACTTGTAATGTATTTGTGGTTGTATTTGAGTCACCTGATAATATAGCATTACAATAATTAAATCTGGAAGTAACTATAGCGTGGATTAATTTCTCTGCATCCTGATCACTTAAAAAATGTTTATTCTTGGCAATGTTTCTCAGGTGGTAGAATGCTATTTTGAGATATCTTTAGTATGATGGTCAAAAGAAAGATCTGGATCAATTGTAACTCCAAGATCTTTAACCAGTAAACTCTGTTCTATCATCTTTGGATGATCATTTCTGTTTTGTCAGAATTCAACAATAGGAAATTAGAGGACATCCAATCTCTTACATCTTTCAAGCAAAGCTCTAATCTAGCCAATGGAAAATCCTCACCCGGGCTCCCTGACAGATATAACTGTGTGTCATCCGGATAACAATGAAAGTTGATCTTGTGCTCATGGATGATATCACTAAGGGGTAGCATATACAAAGAGAATAGAAGGGGGCCCAACACAGAACCTTGTGGTACTCCATACCTAACCAGAAACAAATCAGATGAGTCTTCCCCAATTTTAACAAACTGAAATCTGTTTGTCAAATATGACCTCAACCAAGATAGAGCCGTCCCTTTTATGCCTTTGTGGGTGTCAAGTCTTTTCAAAAGGATATAGTGATCTATAGTATCAAGTGCAGCACTTAAATCAAGCAGTACTAGAACAGCAACCAAGTTATTATCAGATTGCATTAGAATATAATTTATAACCCTAACAAGTGTTGTCTCAGTACTATGCCCTGTTCGACAACCTGACTGAAATGTTTCTAGAATATTATTAGAGTTTTTCCAATAACGGCTGGGCTACTATTTTCTCTGATAATTTAGACAAAATTGGCAAATTAGATACTGGCCTAAAGTTCTTAAGAACATATGGATCTAAATTTGGTCTAAATTTGGATGTAAAAGTTGGTTTAATTACCGCTACTTTGAGAGACTCTGGGACATGATACTAAAGATGCATTTTTGACGTTACTGAGAGAAGATCTTTCACTAACTCGTTGGTATTGGGTCAAGGAAACAGGTTGACAATTTTTATGAAGAGATAAGTTGTTAAAATTCAATAATCTCAATAGGAGAAAAGCTATCAATTCAAGTTCTGGAATTACATGGGAAGTTCAGAAAAAAACTTCTGTCGATGAGATCCCCCTTATCCCACTTCTAATTTCTTATCTTCTTACTGAAGAATTTGTCCTTGCTGCTATGATACAGACTCAGGTTATCTATCCCTTGACTTGGTTATTTTGGCTACTCTATCAAAAATAAATCTTGGATTGTTTTTGTTCTCCTCAGTTAGTTTGGAGAAGTGTGCAGAGCAAGCGACTACCAACGCACATTTATAATTACGAACACTGTTATTCCACGCAATAAGGAAAACCTGTAGTTTGGATGTGAGCCACTTGCACTCCAGTTTACAACATTCCTGCTTGAGTTTCCGTGTATAATCAGTGTACCACGGGGAGAATTTATTATGCTTTATTGTTCTCATTCTCAGAGGAGCTTCCACTTAATGCCTTGTTATAGATATCTAGCATTTCATCCACTGAGGTAATACTTTTGAATATTCTTTCCTCAGGTAAAACATTACGTAACTCTTCAACAAACATGCTCTTCATCGTACTTGGATTAATTGAAGGACTCAAACTGCTTCTGCTCTGGGACCCTGGAATTAGTCAACTGAATTACAAACGTAATACGAAAGTGATCAGAAAGTAACAGGTTGTTCGGAAAAACGGATACATTTTCAATATAAACACCAAGACTAATAACCAGATCTAATGTACAATGCGTGGGTTCTGCCACATGTTTAACAAACCCAAACGTATCCAATATAGAGATGAAGGACTTTTTTAATGAATCCTCATCACTGTCCATATGAGTATTAAAGTCTAAAACAATCAATACTTTGTCAGCCGTAACTGCTATGACTGATAAAAAGTCACCAAACTCGCGTAAAAATTCTGTATATGGACCTGGCAACTATAGACATTAGCTAATAAAAAGCTTGGTTGTTTGTGAGAGCTGTTATTACCAATATTTGACCTGGTAAGACAAGTACTTCAAATGAAAAATAGCTGCCGAAACTTTTAGCTGCTAAGCAAAACTCGCTATGAACAATTGTGGCAGCACCACCACCACGATGACCAGACTCACGAGATTTTTGTCTGCTGGAGAAACCGGAGTGGCCTGATTAAGGGCTATGTATTCCTTGTTTCTAATCTTAGTCTGATTCCTAATCACGCATTCGGAGAAGCAGTCAGGCATCAGTGTAAGACCAAATGCCCGTTTCCTGGCTGGTGTCAATAGCTGTCAACTAGAGCTTTTATTTAGGTTATGTTTTTTGGATAATATAAGAGAACCTCTCCAGCTCAGGTGGAGTCCGTGTCTCTTCACAACGCCAGGCTTTCCCCACATAGAATTCCAATTGTCTATAAAAGCTACATCGTTTGATGCACACCAGTCAGTCAGCCAGCGATTTAGTGACGAGAGTCTTCTGTAAATCTCATCACCTGCTGTCTTACATACCAATACAATTTTATGTTTCAGGACTTCGGACTGTCTCTGTCGGATGTTGTTAACACCGGCATATATAACGACATTAGAAGATTTACATTTCGTTTTTGCCAGCGTTTTTAAATTTGACTCGATATCAGACACTCTGGCACCCGGAAGACAACTTACTATGTTTGCTGGCGACTCTAGACGCACGTTTCTAACAACGGAGTCACCAATCACAAGCACTTTGTCAATAGGCATGTTACTGAGTGGGGAGAATTTATTAGATAACCGAATTGATCGCTGGTGTTGCATCGTGGAATTTCTGGAACTATGCTTCCTCTGACCCGTAACGAAATCTGGCTGCTCAGATTGAGCTGTGACCGTAGGAGATAACCTTCCTGATCCCCTATCTGATGCACCCAGGACAGAAACAAAACCAAAGTCTATAAAATTCTCATCCTCTCTAATCTGGTGAAGCATCCGGATGCGCGCCTCTAATTCAGCTATCTTCTCTGCCAATTCAATGTTATCATTACGTTTCCTACAAACAAAGTTATCGGTACCGCTAATATTGATGAAGCTAACTAAACACTTGTCACACTTTATGCACAGCAGAGTGAATTCTGAAGCCATACTGGTTTTGTTGACAGTGGTTCGGTTGACTGGTCCGGGGGATACAATCGGCTGATACTCACCTACTGTATATCTTATGAGTTTCTCCAAATATTGGTTCCATTGTCCCGTAACACTATAAACAACAATGTAGGATGTCGCTGTGTGTGTGAAGCTGAAAACTGAGTAGCATTAGTGATGCTGTGCTCCTGTATTTGCACCAGGCTACGTTGGAGAACCCCGAGTGGTTTTACAGGCATGTGGAGATGCACGGCCAGTGCATGGAGATGAAGCCTAATGGCAAGGAGGAGAGCGTACTGCACTGTGGCTGGAAGGGTGAGAGTGGGGCATGATGGGAAGAAGACACGCAGGATGGGAGTCGTGCATTTAAAAAAAATTTTAAAAAGTTGTAAAGATGCTGTCAGCTGGTTTCTGTTAAGGTCAAAATGAGAGTGCAACTTGTGATCTGTCTGTTGGCCGATGGTCCCAGACTGCGAGGCGACCTTCAGGGGGCGATTCAAGCTGAGGGAACACCTGCGCAGCCACACCCAGGAGAAGGTGGTGGCCTGTCCCACCTGCGGGGGCATGTTCGCCAACAACACTAAGTTTTTTGACCACATCCGGCGTCAAACCACCATCGAGGGTGAGAGAAGGGCACCACGATGTCTGAATGGTTTCTGTGTGTCCATGCTTTCTATGTGTCCTTCATTTGCTATGTGTGTTCCAGGCCAGCGGTTCCAGTGCTCCCACTGCTCAAAGCGCTTCGCCACAGAAAGACTGCTGCGGGACCACATGCGGAATCATGGTCAGTCTTCTCGTCTTCCAGATCTGGGCTTCCCTGCTCTGCATGGCCATGCTCCAGCAGTCTTTGAACCAACAGCACACTCAGTACTGGCAAGGGTGGGCGGACAGTTTCACAGACTGTGACTGGTTAACAAGTGAATGAATGAATGAATACACTAGTCCAACTTCAGAGCATGACAGACTGTGAACAATGAGGACTGATTTGCCCTCCCTTTCTCCCCTGGACAGTGAATCACTACAAGTGCCCGCTGTGCGACATGACCTGTCCTTCCCCCTCCTCCCTGCGGAACCACATCAAGTTCCGCCACAGCTCAGAGAAGCCCTACCACTGTGAATACTGCGAGTACAGGTACAGCAGACACTGGGTGGTGCAGCCCTGTGACCACAGGTTCAATCAGAAGGGGGCCCTGCCTTTCTATCCATGATCAAATGTCTCCAGATTTACCAGCCAATAACCGTTGATAGTGACTCTATCTATAGTCGACATAAGACTGAATGAAGAGCAATAGAAGATCCGGTTGGGAAGGTGTGTCTGTTTGACAGTGCAACTACCCACAACTCTCTGTGTTTTTGCGGCCACAGCTGTAAGAACCTGATTGACCTCCGCAAACACCTAGACACCCACAGCAGCGAGCCGGCCTATCGCTGTGACTTTTCTGACTGTGACTACTCCACACGCTCCTTGCACTCCATCAAGTCCCACTACAGGAAAGTGCACGAGGTGAGAGGTAGCCTCAGTGTGGGGCTTCCTTTTGTTAAGTCTTTGTCAGTGTTAACCTTTTAAGTCTGATGTGTGAAAACAGGAAAACATTATGTATAGTCAGTTTAAAAAGTGCAGACTGTAATTTTTTTAATCTTTATCGATACGATTGTGCTATTGGTGACAGTGAATTTTTGTTTGAATTTGTTAATGTAATACGCTGATCTCCTTTTAGTCCTTTCTAGAAAGTTACGGATGAAATTATTGTGATGTCACTTACTACCTCACGACCCTGTTGTGTTGTCTGTGTTTACAGCTTATGGATTCTTTTTTCCTGTCTATCACTACATGTATGTTTGTTTCCCTCCAGGGGGATTTTGTTCCCCGCTACAAGTGCCATGTGTGCGATCAGTGCTTTACCCGGGGGAACAACCTTACCTCCCACCTTCGTAAAAAGCACCAGTTCAAATGGCCGTCTGGCCACCCCAGGTTCAGGTACGCTTCCAGCCACATCTGCTGGACCGCACCCGGCTGACCTGTTTGACCCTGCCACACCCACTCTGCTGAAGGGTCCCAGCGGTTGTATCCCTCTCTTCCAGGTACAAGGAGCACGAGGACGGCTTCATGCGGCTACAGCTGATTCGCTACGAAAGTGTGGAGCTGACCGAGCAGCTGATGAAGGAACGACAGGAGAGTGGGGACGGTGACCCGGAGGCCGATGGCCATTCCCGAGGGGCAGGGGAGGAGCTGGGCCTCGGAGGGCTCCGGGGGATCGTGCTGGACGACGGAGAGCCGGGCGGGACTGAGAGGGACGACCTGGAGCCCGATCACCCCGTGGAGAGCCAGGCCTACGAGCAGGGCGACAGCGTCTATTATGTCCTGACCCCTGGTCCCTCTCAGGAGGCCGAAGTCTTGGCTGTTCCAGAGGGTGTGGAGGACAGTGTGATGATGCGGCTCCAGGACACTGCCCAGCAGTTGGGCATGGAGGTAGTGTAGGCTCCAGCCCCTACATCTGACTGTGCTGATGAGGGGGCCTAAAATCAAGGAGGAATGTGCTCAAATGGCCCATTCGAGAAGGTGTGTGTGGTCCGGTTGATCTGGGAAATTCTTTTAAAAAAAAGAGTTTGGAAAGGTTCTATCCCCCCTATACTGTTCATCAGTCCAGCTGGGAGAAGGATCCGCCCACAATACAGCCATTTCTCAGTTCAGTTCTCTTAAAATCTTGGTGTACGGGCTTTGCTTGGGCTGCAAATTCAGAAGGTGATTTTTTAAATTCAAACTCGGAACTTGGTCCATCAGTTCTGGAATACAAGTTTTCTGTGTTTTAATCCAGTAGCACCTTGTGTTATATTCTTTCCCAGTTGTTTAAAGACAAACTGCCAAGGACAGAGTTTTGACTTCCCTCCATGCAGAGGTTACGGCCCTGAATGCAGCCTGTTTGAGACATAATGGGTGATATTCACCACGGACCATAAGTATGCATTGGACATTTCCTTTTGGAAACAAAAATTTTCTTGGCATCGTATTGGTGGGTGATAAACCAAATTTTTTTCCTAAAATTTCATTGAATATTATGGGTTGTTCAGACTTGAAATGGGTGGTTTTGAAGATAATTTTATTATGTATGACTTAATTTACTTGATGTGCACTAAGTATCATTTTTGAGATGAACGCTTTTGGTGACAGTGTCGTGTATGGCAGACCATGGCTAACACACAATATTCTTATAAAATTCTCATAATGTTGCAACAATGTCAGTCTCGTTTTGCAGAAGTTCTGACTAGGAATTGATGGATGGCAGCGCCCGTGACTGTTACTATTCTTGTCTTGCTTCTCTATACTATTTTGTGTAATGCAAACAATTCAGGAGAAAAGTGTGAACAGGAAAATAAAATTCTATGCTCTTATATAATTTCTTTTGGTAGGTTGTTTCTTTTAGAAAAAAAATATATGTTCAGGGTAATTTTACATTTTAAAATTTTACATTTTACCCAATTTACATTTAGCAGACACACTTGTCCAGAGCGATGTACAGAAGTGCCGTAGTTTAACGTGGTATGACAGATACTGAGCTACCATGCCGTTTTGACGAAGGTACAAGCACTAGTGCTACAAACAAGAGAACATACAATACAAAATAAGCAAAATAACCATAAGCATCTAGTTATTATTCAGTTTCTATATTTGGGGTGGGGGTGGGGGGGTTGGATTGAAGACTAGTGTGAAGTATTGTTGGTAAGAGGTAAGTTTTCAGTTTCTTCTTGATGGCAGTAGAAACTTCAGATTGTCTGATGGTCTCAGGCAGGGCTTTCTACCATTTGGTTTCAAGTGAAGGAAAAAGTCGACTGGATGACATTCACGGCCTCAAAGCAGGGACCCCTAATTGCCCGACTGCGGAGGATCGCAAGAATCTGGTGGGGATGTACCAAGAGATGAGTGTGCAGAAGTAGCCAGGAGCGGATCCGGTGGTAGCTTGGTGAGTGTGGGTGAGAATCTGGTGGTGGATCCGAGCAGCAATAGGGAGCCAGTGGAGCTTGATGAGGAGAGGGGTGGCGTGGGTGAACTTCCTTTGGCTGAACACACCCGAGCAGTAACATTTTGAAATAGTTTGAGAGGTCTAGGCCAGGAGGCTGACTGGCCAGCCAGTACTGAACTGCAGTAGTCCAGTAGTGCCTGGACCAAGTTCTGTACAGATTGTTCTATTAGGAATAGACGGATCCTCCTGATTTTATTGAGGATCTGCAGGATCGAGCCACTGAAGCAGTGTGGTCCTTGAAGGAAAAATTTGGTCCAGGGTGACTCCCAGATTCTTGCTTAACGTGATTTTGATGCCTTCCACTGAGATGCAGAATTTATCAGTTAAATGAGCAAAACATCTTGCATTAGTCATATTACTCATTTGAGAACAAAATGAATACCCTAACTGTTCTTGAGTTCCTCAGTCTTTAAAGGGGCTAACCTGAGTGCTGACTGAACTGTTACAGCAATTAACTGTCCCATCCAAACCCCATATTCAATTAACATCTTTTTGAATTCTGAAGGGGGAGAGTTTAGAAAAAAGAACTAGAAGAACTGAATATACATAATATAAGTAAACACTTAAAGGCTTCAAAATCGAGTTATTGCTCTAATTGAGCTGATCTAGTGTTTACTTGTAGCACTGAAGTTTATGGCTTTGAAGTAAGATGGAAAAACCACCTTGATAAGGGTCTTCCAGGATCAGAACCGTGTTGCCCACCTCAATATTCTTGCCTACTTGATATGACTGGCCGTCTAGCATTAATCTCTAAATTGGGCAAATTACTCTGCTCAACTACCATTGATGGCCAAGTGCGCCAGATAATTTGAAAATCTAAATGACTGAAAATCATAATGACAGTTTTTGATGTTGCTAGTACTACGTCGGTCGTTAGAGGGCAACATTAAATTTGTTTATCGCCCGTCTAATGGGAGCGGGTAAAGGATTTCTTACTGGACAAGAAAGCGCGCACATATGGAGGACCAAACCTGCTATATTAAGAAACAAATTATAAAACACCCATTCCTAAACGAAGACATGAATAAAAAGATACACGAGTGAATAAATATTTCAGTGTGTATTTGACGTTTAACTGGCCACTTTACCCATGTTTAATTCGACGAGAAAACTGTTCTAAATTGTCAAGGACCAATTGATCTAGCTCTGTGTCTGATGGAGCAGCTAACTGTCTGATTTGTTCTATACATGCCTCCACAGGGAAAACTACGTAATCGGGAGCTGTTTCGTTGTCTACTACGTCGGCGAGCCTTAACAAGTCTGATTACGGCCATACCTGTTATTGGCAATTGTTTACAATTCTGTCCATGAATATCAGACAAACGTAATCAGGCGCAATAATTTTAAATTGATCAACCAATAATGTCTTAGATCCCACTTCCTGACGTTTGATTGACACCTCTCGTTATCATATTGAAAGAAGAAATACAGAAATAAACAAATACGTGTGTAAATGTATAAATTAATAAATAAACATCCTCGCTCACTATTTCTTCAGTATTATTTCATTCATTTATTTACGGATTCCATAAAAAAGGACAAAAACCTTTAAATCTTTAAGAATTTACCATTAAGAATCTACAAATACTTGTCAAGTACTTGCATATTTTAATCGAAAGGATTGGTCAAATCATCAATTTAAGAAAAGTTAAATCATATATAAATACATTAAATCGTTTGAAGAATTTTCGGTGCGTTTATTGTTGTTCACATGTCCTCCGCCCCCGTTAAACACCTGTTGTTGTAATCTGTATTTAAAAGATTAACCGAAAACAATCTGTGCACTTCGGTCAAGAGCTAAGCCACCAAGACCCTGTGACTCCCCCAGGGACACGCTTATGTTTCCTCTTTCAGTGTTTTGCAGATTTCTAAAAGGAAAAAAAGACGGCATTAAACCTATCAGCCTTTATTTACTTCGCGTTGGAGTTCCTCATATGGAGCGGTGGGAAGCATCCTAGGACGCATTGATGGGATAAGAATGGGTCGCTCCCCTGATATATTCTTCTATCACGAGAGCGCAGCATCGGACAAAGGCCGCACGAGTCTAGCCATAGTTCTGCTGCTTCTGGGCTCTTCGCTTGGGGTGTTCTCGCAGGCGCCTGTACAGGTCGAGAATGGGGAGGGGAGTGGTAAGACGTTTTTAATTTGCAGTGCAATGTGAAAGAGTTCGAGTTCGAAAACTGGGAGGTGCACTATTGTTACACGGTGCAACCTGTACCCTTTAAGATGTTACCTATATAAATACCTATATGAAAGCAATGTTAAATATGTCAATAAGAAGACAAATTAGTAACATGTTATGTTTCAGTGATGTTGGATGGCTTGTCAATACTGTCTAAATCATGACCAAAAATGTATTTCAAGATGGTAACTGAAAATGCGCGAACTCTCTCTCTCTCTCTCTCTCTCTCTCTCTCTCTCTCTCTCTCTCTCTCTCTCTCTCTCTCTCTCTCTCTCTCTCTCATTTTTATTGCTAATCTATCTCCAGTTACTATTACTAATAACACACTACCGGAGAGTGATCCCTCCATTTTACACAATGTATGCAATCACCCCTTGGCAGTAAAGGATTCTTACTTATACCAGGTGAGACAGAGGCGGAGCCTGACACATATTGGTCGGGATCGGCCCCCCTCTGTCTCGGAGGCTGTCGGGGGAAGCACCGCGAGCTGAAGAGGGATCGCTGTGGCGACTCGAGCTGCTGTTGGATTGGCTCCAAGTCCCTGTGCCGAGGTAGTGCAGACGTCACCTGCTTTCACTTCCCTCACAGAAAAATTGGTCTTGAAGAATCGGTGGCTGGCAATTAAAAAAACAGCGGTTCCATGAGTGATTTTATTTTAGTTTAAATTTGCAGGTAATGGTTGATGGGCTGAGGCAGTTTGTCAGAGTCGAATCAAAGTCATGGGTCACGTGGCTGGGAATTTCAAACATTAAACCTCCCTTCTCTCTTCCATGTGGCAGTGAATTGTGGCAAGCCAGACAGTGACTTTAACGGTGTGGTGTTTGAGAGTGACTGGTGGGTGGGTTCGGTGGTGCGGCAAAGCTGCCGACCGGATTTCATGCTCGTCGGGGACCCGGTCAGAACCTGCCAGTCTGATGGAAAATGGACACCCAGGTCATCTTGTGTCCGTGAGTATGGTGCCGTGGGAAAGCCGCCAGTCAGGCCCACAGGTTGCCATGGTGCTTGTCTTTACAGGAAATTACTTCAAGCAGTATTGCACAGAAGGGATCATAGGAATAGGGGCAGGGGGGGTTGTGGGAATGGCAGGATGTTGAAGTCCCTCCCACCTTCTTTTACCAGGGGTATGTTTTCGGGGGCGTCTTGAGATCAATGAGAAGGACATTGACGGCACCTGCACCTCTGCCTGCCCAACAAAGACCTACGTGGGCTCACCCCATCACGGCTGCAGCCGGATAGACAACTGCCAGACCAAACGGTCGGGCTGGAAGCGCTGGTTCATGGGCTGTGACTTCTGCGAGTGCGACTGCTCTGTCCCCTGCGGTGAGTGTGGTCTCGCCCCTGCATATTACAGCTCACAGCCTTCTCACTGTCTGCTACAGCCCACGTCCCATTCACATCCGCTCCTTGGGATTTCCATGGTTCATGTCCAAGATGTGGGCTAAATAGCATATGTGTTAGTTTTGCATTTGTGCTGCATTTCTTTTTACACCTTTGATAAGTGTGTTGTTGTCATATGGTCAAACATTGTTTTATTTCTTCTCAAATTTTTGTTCAAACTCTCCTCTATCTTTTTTTCAGCGACTTCTGCATAAACATGTGGAATTAATACGATAGAGATAAGTTCATCTTATACATGATTTTGAGTCACATGTATGGGATTATAGATTCTTCTCCCCACCCGACCTGCGGATTCTGTCTGTCCTGGAAGAGCTCTGCATGGGACGTTAAACCCAAATCTCATTATTGACCCGCCTGAGGGAGGAACCGAACCTTGATCACGTTACTGACATGACTGACAGAAGAGACCAACCCTAAGACTTTTTTGGGCATTACCGTGCTACAAGCAGCAGAAAACATATTAGGTTATTTAAAGTGTAAGTCAAGATATGATAATCGCATATTTAGAAAATAATGATTCCAGATGGTTCAGTCGATTCTAATGGATAATATATCTAAATATTAAGTTGAAAAAAAAGTGAAAGGAGGTGGAGACTGAAAACATGTTGCTTTTTGGTAAACAACCAGAAATAAACAGATTTAATAAATTGCAATTTTATTTATCAGGGCCAAGTCAAAACATTGAACACCAACATGGTTCATTAGTCTTTATTGTCTTAATGATTTTCTCTGTTTTTCCCGACAATGGCAAGTGACATGTTGCTGTAAACTGTTGTTTAAATGCATTAAAATTAAGCTCTACCAATTTGCCACACACTGAAAATATGACCGCAACAAAACTCAGTCGTTCCGTGTACAGCCTGCTCGACTTTCAGCTCAGGCTTTTGTCCAGGTAGTGAACTTCAAGATGATGTGTTCGTCCACTTTGGGGATGTAACATCCAACTCCTGCATGATGAACGTTTATGTGATTATCTCATAATCATTTATCTGATTACAAATCAGTTACCTGAGCCTCTAGGAGTACAAAACGCCACTCTCACGTTTTTTTGTGCAAAAGGAGGTAAAATCCAAGCTTTTCAAGAACTTTTCAAGAGCTTTCTACTCACCCACATCCAGCCTAGATTCATGGCTGGAGTCCTCGGTCAGGATTTCCCAGTACGTCTGGTCAGCGTCTGACCCTGCAACTCCGTTCACACTCTCCAGGAAAGGGCCAAAGTCTGTGTGCTCTTTGATGGTAAACCTATGGAGACAAAGTGACTTCTGATAGCTGCTTCTAATGGTGCACGGTACATGGCATCAAGAATCCCGGTTCTTCCCCATTAGTCACATTTCTCTAAGAATCATGCTTAAACCAGGCAGATGGCGGTTTGAGATCTGCAGTGTTTATCCATTTGCACATATGCTGTTGTGTAAAGCTGACCAGAGATCAGAGGTATGTGTCTACATGAAATGCACCACATGGTGAATGATTACTGACTTGAAGTCCTCGTTGGTCTCCTGCAGCCTCCGCATGGCACCGAGCAAATTGCCTCCCTCCGCGACCGTGCTGTGGTAGGTCACGTCACCGGTGTTCATGATGCTGTTGACCACAGAAATCTTGATGGGCAGGGGTTTACGAAGACCTGTGCAAATAAAAACGCTCTTATACTCGCCATGAGAACTCGCTCGCTGCGTCACCTGTAGAGGAAACTGAGCTTTTAACTGGTGGAAAAGGTAGCTGAAAGTATATGCAGATACCTTTTTAGGAAAGTGCCTCAGTGTGGGAGACTGTGTGTTCTTACCTTCACCCTCGGGGATGATCCCGGGAACCAACAGCAGCAGATAGACGGAGAAGATAATGGTCACTTTCATGGTCTTTTCCTCAGTGTGAAGCTTCTGCCGCTGCTCACGCCCTCTCATGCCGTATTTATACTGGCTATTCAGAGCCCCAGTGAGTGGATACCATACCAGGGAGCGGTCAATTTGTCCCCTGTCATATCATTAAATCAACAGGGAAGGTGTTACTGGATAGATATGGACACTTTTTTGCAAGCTCCCCTCTATAATAAATTGAGCCTGAAGTCTGCTGGTTTATTGTGTTTATCCCCACAAATACCAGTGCCTTCTCAAGCCATTCTTTGTTCTGCTGGTATTTACCTTTGAAAGGGAGGAGAAAAGAAGAAAGGCTGGAACATTCCGTTCAAGTAAAATCACAAAGGACCCAGTAGGACATTTGTAGATTTTTCCTTTAAAGGATATCTAGGCTAAAGTCTTCTGCCAATAAATTAAATTTGACAGGACCAAGTAAATGAAGTACGGTTCTAGAAAGGTTCACCTCACAGATGGAGTGATGCAATATCTTGTATAACAAAATATATGCTACTTTATTAATAGTCTTTATCTTCGGAATCAAGCAGGCCAATTTAAGCTTAGCCAAATGCAAAAATTACTGGCATTCAAATTCATGCACACACTGACTTTTCATTAATTCCGGGTTTACATTATCTGTCCCCGATTGAGCTGCAATTTCTCCTTGTAGATCGAGACTCAATGCTACGCACGCTACATGAGATGTCATGTTACGCGAAGCGTTGTTTTTTAAATGCATAGTTGTAGACATAAATCGGTAAGTGTAAATTAGCGCCGTGGATATTTGGTAATTTCATACAGAAAACTAGAATTTATATTTTATGTTTTGCGCAAGAATGCAACTTTAATATTGTAGCGTTTTGTCGGAGTGCTACTACTCTGCTGGGTTCAAGCATAGACTCAGACACCGCTTTAAAAAGAAGACGTGCTCTTTATTTCACGCATGCGCTTACGACCGTCTTGACAAAGACAGAGCTGGCAGCGGAAAGAACTA
>JAOYSI010004305.1:0-14415 GCA_025775065.1 Hiodon alosoides
CCCCCCCCCCCCCCCCCCCCCCCCCCCCCCCCCCCCCCCCCCCCCCCCCCCCCCCCCCCCCCCCCCCCCCCGCTGTTTGGAGTCTCAGAGGTGACGAGGGCTGGGGTGGCCATTGTGGTACAGCTTCTGTTTGATATGCACCATATTCCCACTGGAGTCCTCAAGCTGTCGCAGCTGCACACGTCTGCGCAGGTCTTGCAGGTTGCAGAACCGTGGAAGCCATGACCAGGAAGGGGTGTCTTTGAGAGATCAAGGGGAGGGGCAGGGAACCAAAAGAACATGTGAGTCACAGTGTGATGAATTCTGAAAGACTTTGGCTCCAAATAACTTTCCTAGCCTTCCAGCTTTCTTTGTAGGACATATTTAACCTCATTTAACCCACTCTGCTTTCAGCGGATATCAGAATTCGGAAGTATTTTGTTATTTTTATATAGCTGCTGGGGCAATGATGAATGTGCAAATGTGTGTGCACGAATGTATGGGTCTGTCTTACATTCATGACCCCTGTTTAATTTATTTCTAATGGCTTTTTCCATCCCAATCTGATTTATTTTTTCAGTACTGTATTTTCATTACTGTATTTCATACTACACCACCAGTCAGAAATACGGACAGGGAAATGGGTTATAGTGTAACTCGGGAGGGCTGAGTCTCAGTCAATCAGGAGGTAGGTTGCTTCAGCCGGGGGAAGGGAGAGAAGGAGGAGGAAGACCTAACTGTACAGACACGCTTGCAGGGCTGAGCTATTTCTAGCTGTGAATGGATAGTATGTAATTCAGGGGGACTGATTTGAATGGTGAGGACATGCTGGATAGGGAGACAAAGAGAAAGAAGAGAGAAAAGTAGAAAGATGTAGAGCGGAAGAGACAACCTTGCTGAACGCTGTTTTCATTTTAATTTTAACTCGCGAGAGATCAAGAAAGATGTAGCCAGCAAGATGGCATTTCAGTAAATTGGAATGTAATTGGGGAATGGGGAAAACACGGGTTTGGGAGAATGCGAAGGAGGGGTTATCTTGTCATCTGTAGAAGGAAAGGGCCTTCGTTGCCAGACCATCTGTCTTGAGAAATCGATAAGAAAGGACAGGAATGTAAAATGTGGGATGGCACAGTGAGGATAACACCAGGCAAAATGTGCCTCTAGCAGAGAATGCAGCACTGAGGGGCCATAGCCCCCTAATATTTAAAACGCTTGAAGAAAACTACAATGAAGAAAGATCTACTGCATAAACCATGCTTTCGACACACCTCCTCTTGTCACCATGTTATAACTCTTTTTTTTAAATGCTAATTTGTTTAGAATATGCAATGAATTTGCTAAGTTTAACAAACCACTGTAAAAGTCTAGTTAGTTTGAAACTCAGGTATTTTTATCAAGAGGGTCTTTAGGTGACATACATGCTTTATTCTAATTATATTATGGATTTTGAAGATGGGAGAAAAGATTACATGACAAACTGTTTCTCTATGTCAAATCTTTCCAATGGTGTCTTTCCTGCAAAACTCTTTGTGTCTATTCAAGTTCTGCTAGCCTATTCCTGGGTTTTATTTATGTCCGTTGCTCCAGGCCCACTCATTTGTGGTTCCATGCTGATCTTAATAAAGTCTTCCAGTAAATATGTGCCTGCATGGCTCCTCAACCCCACTCCATCGTCTCTCACCATCTCCCCCAAGGGATCCTTGTCTATGAGGCCATGTCTATGCTTGAAGGTGTTTTTGCTGTTTAAACGTGGCCTTCGGTTGGAGCCTATTCCATGGTCCATCCTGATCCACCTACTAAACCTCTATGCACTCTGCTGTTTTGTCAATCTTGTCCCTAATTTGGCTCCCCCTCCCATTGACCTTTCTCCACACACCTCAACTGTCTGTGCCTGTTTCTTACAGGAGCTAAAACAGTGGCAGGGCAACCTGGTTATGGGAGGCCACCTTATCATCATAATTAGAACAGACGTTAATGACAAGAAAATGACAGGAACTATTTTTTAAATCCTTATGACAATGTCACTTCACCTCAAAGACACTGCATTAAAATTTGGACAAAATAGATCAAGATAAATTTACCTTCCTACTGAAATAGTCATGGAATTTCACATTCAAGCATCACTGGACAAATAACATGACGTTGTTCAAGGACAACAGAGCGACCAGAGTTACTGCCTCCTTTGCTGTCTATTACTTTTTCTCCCAGCCTACTCCCCTTCCTCCTCTGTCTCCTAGCCCACTTCCCTTTCATCCACTGTCCCCCAGCCCACTCACCATACTGACGGCTGGCCCTCCAGGCTCTCACGGCACAGTGCAGGGCCCCATCCAACCACAGCAGCAGCCAACTGATGCAAAAGCCCAGCAGAAGCCCCAGCATCAGATCCATCTCCTGCTTAGTTACACTGTCACTCACAAAGTAGTTCTCTGAGGAGTCGACCAGAGACTGGTCCCCGTCATACGGGATGACGTAGTGAATGTGGTGCCTGCGGACAAGTAAGGAAAAGACAGTAGTGGCTCGCGCTATTAAAAGGATATAGTGGGAAGTCAGAGAAAATTATAAAAAACATTTACATTTAATTTATACATCAATAAAGTTGTAATGTATTCTACAACATAACTAACAGGTTCAGGTGCTAAGAGTTCATTTAAGTAAACTTTTTCATTTAAGCAACATTTGTGAGCAAGACCCCCAAACAAATAGGCTTGCACATGACTTTTTCCTAACTCTCATAACTTTTCACATAACTTTGTTAACTGCTGCAAAAGGACTGTGACATTAACTGAATGTTGGTTGGGTAGGTGCAGAATTTCACGCAGGCCAAATTCTGATGCTGAACTCATGCGAGAGCCATGAATCCCAGAGAATTCTCACAAGATCCCATACATGTGGATTGCTGTGTTACTATGTTTCAGTACTGTCCAACTGTTCTGCATCAGCGTGTATGTGTGTTTGTGTGCATGTGCCTATGTATGTATGTGTATGAATGTGAGTGGGTTTGTTGTGTCTGTTTGTGTTTTCTGTGCATGTGTGTTTTTGCATGCATGTTTGTGTATGTGCGTGTCTTTGGTGTGTCTCTCCGTATGTGCTTGCATACATGCCTCTGTATGTACCTGTGCGTGCATGTGCATACATGTCTGTGTGTGTCTCAGCATGTGTGTATCTGTGTACATGCTTGTGTCTGCATTTACATATGTGTGAGTGAGTGTATGTGTGTGTATGCACAGGATGGCAGTCTGTCAAGAGATGTGGAAGGGGCAAAGAGGCAGTGCACCACTTTTACAGCTAGGCTCTTCGCCCTGTGGGATCAGAGGGAGGGAGGCCCAACCTCTCTGAACAACACAGCTGGGGAGCTTGGCTTTGCTCAAAACTCGGTGGACAAGGCTTGAGGAGTCACAGAGAGGGATGAATAAAAGCGAGAGACAGAGAGCATGAGAGACAGAGGGAGGCAGACAAAAGGCAATTAGAGATCAGCTATCTTAAACAACAGACTTAAACAACTCCAGAGGACTGCACCATTGCGACACATGAGCTGTCCATTCTTTCTTTCACATTACAAATACCTTCATATTTATCTCTTGCAGGAATGCCAGCTTAGACACAGAGGCAGACTAAGATAGGTTTGACTTTGTGGGGTCAATGGTCTTTCCATGTAACCCATGAACCCCCCCACCCGCTTATTGGAGACCATGTGCATGATATATCCAACCAAAAGATAATCTGATATTATCCTATCCTATACCTATGCTGACAATTTGTTACAATAACGGTGTAGACACTAACACAACATGTTAGTGTTGAATAGTGAGAACAGCCCTGTGTTGTTCCTGAAAATGAGACTGGTTCTTACCCATTAAATATATAAACAAATAATAAATATTACATGCTCGTTATTTTAATTATCCATAAACAATCTTCCTAATACGTAGGAAATTGCGCTAAGAGAAATCATAACAGCACGGAAAACATAGATCAGATGTAAACATGCAGGTTGAAATATAAATAAAATATGCAATTTAGTAATTGGTTGTCATAAATAGTAACTAATTTAGTTTCTCGTAGCTCGTACGTACAACAGGTCCATTTCCCCAAGTGACAAACATTTATTCCGGAATCAAGCAATTAAAATTATCCCCTCTCTCTAACTTCATCGTTGACCTCATCACACCCTGACCCCTCACTTTAGAATAACATTCCCACCCGCAGTTAATTAACATAACTCTCCCAAATGATTCCCACAGATTCTATAGTGGTATAGTACAAGATCAAACACAACAAAAACTTCCCAGCACCATCCAAAAAGGCACAACCAACACAAACAATAGCAAAATGAACAACCGCAAAGCATGTTGGGTAAAACAATATGATGGCTGAAATCAAGTTGTGATTCGCGGATGTAACTAACGGGTTTCGGCACGGGAAAGATTTAAATGGGTATCAAACCCGGGTTCCTTCGCCCCCGAACACAGGAACAAACTCAGTCAAGCAAAACTACTAGTCGATTACTCCGTTCTTAGCGAAATCGTTAACAATGAACTCCGTTGCCATGCAACTACAGCCAAGGCATGGATAAACTGTTAAAATTTTAGATAGGCCTACCTATACAAACTAAAGACAATAAAAGCTCATGCTACCGTTAGCGACTTCCCAAAACCAAAGCAACTGATACGGCAACAAAAGAGGCAGCACTTTTACAGAGTTTACCGTCCACCGGAGGGTTGTTTATCAGGGTTCCAAACTCGGGGCATGGGTTTAAATTTTTTTTTTTAGGTGAGAGGGGCCTAAAAGTAGTTCATGCCTAGGTGTCTATCATTTCTTAATTCAACCATGACATTATGCCCTATCGGAAGGACACCGACCCTGTATAACCAGCAAGTTAAGATAACCTCATCCATATTCGGCAACATTTAAATGGTTGTTTTCAAAAGCAGTGGACACAATGTTAACACGAATACCACTGTTTCTTTGCTTAAAAGAAAACAAGTACAGCAAAAACTGTCATAATTACGCACTCTCGCCCCGCCTGCCCCAGGGTATCGTAGTTAGCCTACTTAATTTAAAAACCACCTCCGCAGCAGAGTCCATTTTCTATATATTTCCGTCATTTAAATACATTTCAAATACATGTATCAGGCATTTTACATGTCATCGCCTACATGTTTTCCTATATATTTAAATATATTTTTAAACGTTTAATTCACACACGAGCGCGCGCGCTCTGAGGTGGAGCTCAAGGAGAATCTGCTCGCTGTAGTCACTAAGAAAAAACAATCCCAAGGGCCGGCTGCTTGCTCGTAATATCTCGACCAATGTCCAATAAACCAAACAATTAGCACAGCGTTGACACAGAAAGAGCTGGACAACATGCTTAAATTCTATGACAAAAATTATCCTAAAACACAAAACTGTTGGTGCACTGGAGTGTATATTTTGGTATACATACCGACTATACTACACTTGTATTTGGTTTTAGACAATTTTGAAACCTATCAGTTATTTTACTTGGTTGTTTTACCTTCCACAGTTGCAATGACAGACGCGGTCCTCTCCTCTTAAATGCGGTAAGATATAGTTGTGAAAACGATCCAGTAGAGCGTTCATGTCCATTAAACACGCTATCGCCTGAAAAGAACCATTTGAGTCATCTGGGACAAAAAAAGCGACATTTTGGCGATAGCAATTTCAACACAACAGAGAAAATTAGTTTCTTGGTAACAGACTTAAAAATTAAGTCGAATTAAAAAATTATAAGGTATTGATAAAAGGATTTCAAAAGCAATACATTTGTTTATTTTCCAATGTTTTGTAAGCAAATACCAATTGCAGCTGTATAGTCTTGCTTCATTAAATGCAAACTTATTTTGCAATATTGCAATGGTTCTCATATTTGTGTTTACCAGTATGTATTATACATTATTTTCCGGTAATTATAAATAGACAAGCATCAAGCTGATATTTTTAAATGTAAGGGATGTTTTCTTACCATTACAACTGAAGCCCCTAGAATCATAAAGATCATGGTGGTTGTGATCATATGCATCAAAAACTTCCGAACTAGACGTCCCTTCACGCTCTCGCCCTCCGCGTCAGTTTGGGCTCAAGGCAACACAAAAGACGTCCCGGACAAAGACGCTCATGGAGACCTCCTCGTTATATCTTGACCCACGTCCCGCTGGACTTGCCAGTTCGGGGTTCATCTCTTGGTGGCATACGGTTGGGGTAGTGTTTACCCTTTTCCCACGCACCTACGATGCTCCCCGTCCGGCGCTGCGGCGATTGGATTCCAGTGAACCGAATTCTATGGTGTTGAATCGGTGCTGGATCCAACCGAAACCGCGTTAGAGAAGGTATAGCGTTAGCTTTTATATTAAGAATTCAAAAATGATTTGTTCTGCTGCACGTTGAGAACGTTCAAAAATCTCAGCAAGGTCGAAGGAGAGAATGAAACGCAGGTTTGCCATGATTATGTCGCGGTGTGCACTAACTCTCATCGCCGAGATGCCGCCGCTTAATCGATTGATTGACTGATCAGTTGAGTAATTTCAATTACAATTAATACATTTATTATTAATCTTCTTTCGGTGATTTGTTAGCCAGCAGTTCTCCGCTTGATTGTTGTTTTGCTCTCCTGCTCCAATATTGGAGACATCATCGATGTCGAATCCAGTCGGAACGTGATCCTCCCTCCCCACAGTCGAATTGCGATCAGGCAACTGCCGCCGCATCAGCGCCGTGAGGCACGCGAATATCGCTATCCCCTCTTCTTATTCTCGCTATTGCAGTCAAGAGCATCTTCAACCGACTTATCTGTAGGCTTGCGTGCGTATGATTATATTTGCAAATGTCACGTAGTTCGATATTTACTGTAGCTCTTACTGGTTTAAAATGTTTTATTAGTTAAGAATTTAAAATGTATGTATATTGCTAACCACAATTGATACGATGCCACCAGATAGTCGTGACCCGGTAAACCAATTCCCCCCGCCCCCCCCTCTCTCTCCCCTACATTGCTGTTCAGATTTGTATTCTGCACCATACCGCTGGGCTGGGTTTCCCATGTAAAGCCTACAACGGCAGCCCTCTCACATAGGCTGCATATTGTAGTAAAAAAGCGAGGAATAAAGCCGAACCAGGAGTGAGATTTAAGTCGTCATAGGGACCTACTCTTTAGGATAGCCTACTAAAAAAAAGACACTCTGATAACCTGGAAAAAAGCCTCAAATATAGGCTATAGCTTGCCAGTTCCATAGATTATTAATTTCCCTCCTATAATAATAGTAGTAGTCATTGAAGGGGTGAAGTGAGAGGTGTTTGTTTCGTTACATGCATTACCGCCGAGGAATAACCTTTCCCAATCGAAGTCGACTACATTATCTCGTGGACAGTGCCCATAAGTGTAGCCGATAGGCCGAGGCTTGACGAGTTTATAGACAACAAGGTAGTATCGTTAACTGTTTCAAAAATATATACTAGTCTTCTCTCCTATCTTTCTCTCCCGATTTAGCTTAATCTAATCGATTTAGTGCTTAATTGGGGCGAAAACATATCTGTATGTACGGCAAAGAAAACAGTACAATGAACACAGCTAAATTCCTCGACCGCCAACTCCAGTCCACCAGCAACCGTGAAGAATTCAGCACCGGACCGTCATTAATAGCGTCAGAAGCTTGAGATTACTGAGGTACGCAATTGACTCACTCGCCCCTCTTTTTTCCCGTGTGGTTGAAGCATACCACTCGAGTACCTGAGAACTGCGAAGGAATAGGAGCATAATATATTTTCCGTTAATTTCGACGTGCTTAACCGTAGTGATTAGATTCCAGGTTCTCAGCTCTCTTATATTACATCCATCCAAAATAGGAAAGCCGAATAATTAATAAAATAACTCGCGAAGTAGGCCTACACATTTTGATTGTTCACTGCAGTGAAAATGGTGCTGTAGTTGTAAAAGTGTTTGTTGCTCGCGCGTCCTACTACCTTATATTCAGTAGGCATCGCGGTTAAATGCAGAAGGAAAGTGGGCCAATATCATATGCATAAAATGTGTGTTTGAGGAAAATAATTAACTTTCTCACACATCGATAGAAAATACTATGTGAACATCATCCGGGTAACTTCTAGATGCTCGGGATATATAAAAACAAGGTGCAAAACAATGTTTTCAAACTTAAGCTATACCACACCTTAGTTATGGATTCATAATTTACGGACCTGACATACGTTAGAAAAAAAAACCGTTCTGTAACTCAATGAATGGGCAGGTGGATGCTTTTATACGCAGGCTGTGAAATGTGCTGGGCTACTTTGATGCAACGGTACATGATAAAAGAATGGCTTTATCATAAAATTTAGGTTAGTCCACCATATCTGTAGCAGCAATACAAAATAAAACCATCGGTGAAAATAATGAAGTGGCGGTTCCTTTCCTTGAGATTTTATTTCTATCATATTTATAGTATTTACAGGCAGAAATACAGGCACTCTGGATTTGACTTGCTGTTTACAATTCAGTTTACATAAATCCTCAAAACAAAAACATTTTTTTCTGCTCTGGGGGTAAAATATTGAATTGAAAATGGTAACAAATAATAGCAAATTACAATGAAACTTTTTCTACAGTAGTCATAGAGGGGCTTCAATCAAACTACCATTTGACCATAATAGACATAAAAAATATATATTCATTGTTACTGGGTTATATTTACTGATGAAATATACAGCGTTTTTTTTTTAAATTTAATCCCATTTATATCAAGTTATCCCAGTTCTGCACATAGGAATCTCTCCCATCTAATGCCAAAAAAAAAATCTCTGACAGACACCAAACTTTCTCACAAGGTGAATGCATTTACAAATTGCTTTTCAACCAGTTTAAAAAAAAAAAAAAAAAAATGCTATGCAGTACCCCAAATAGTTTCTCCAGTTTTGATTGGACGGGTAGTTTTTTTCCTCCCCACAGAAAGGTTGAATTTCTGTGGTTTTTAATCATGGTAAAGGGAAGACAGGAAGAGGATGACCTGTTGACTAACCAAAGAAGGAAGGATAGAACAGTTTTACCTGTGCTCACTGAACCAAGACTGACCCGAAAGGTTCGTACTGCATGTGGGTGGGCACTATTAGTACTCAGAGTGTAGCCCTCATATTAATGTAGATAGTGACAACAAAACGCTGGCCAGGGAAAAATGGCATGCCTCCTCTCCAAACTTTTATCACACTGCTTGCAGCCTGGCAGATTAGACAGGGCTGGACAGAGGGTGTTAGGGTTGCAAGGGAGGTGGGTCAGAAGTTCCCTTATAAGGCGACAAGGTGCTGCAACCCGTCACATTTTTTGCTGTGATACACAGTCGAAGCAAACAGGGCATTCTAAATTTGCTCTGTGTTGTCACGTGCAGCAGTGCCACAGAATGTGAGAACCTTTATCAATAGAAGCAAACAGTGTGCAGGAAAGGCCGACTGCTCTTGTCCTCAAATTCCTGCAGTAGTTCATCCATCTCATTCTCCATGTCATCTGTGTGCTGAATCTAAGGGAAGGGTAGAGAGAAGACAAGACAGAAGGATGGATAGAGGGGGAAAAAATCCTTTTAGAGACTAATGGTGGACTAAGTTTCCTGATCAACTTTGTGAGCACGCCTACCATCACAGCCACATCACCCAGGTATTGCCAAAACAACACGTCATTATACAGCTGTGTTCACACACAACTACAAACACACAAAGATGCTGCACTTACACATTGACAGAGTTCACAGATGAGGAACGCCCCCAGTGTGGCCTCTTCATGGTTGTCCTGAATGTCCACATTGATGACATGGACAGGCTGAAAGGTCTCCTGCTCCCGGGAGTTCAAGTCTGAGAAGGAGTTGCAGAAGGATGAAAATCTGTCCACAAATGAAAGTGCCCCTCAGCACGTTAAGTAGGAATGTTGCCAGCAGAAAGAGGACGGGCTTATCCAATACAACTCCACACATTCTTGGAACCACAAGACATTCTTTACAAGTTCCTTTGTATTTGTTGTCGTAGTAAATATTGATTTGGACACAGTGGACAGCTAACCTGTAATGACATTTAATATATAATACTTAAAAAACACTGAACATTGAGTTTGTTTCTAAATATTTATTATACGTTTATATAAATATTAAGAACTTCTCAAAAAACAAACAAAAAATAACTTAAAAATTCGAAAACACAGCATCAATATGTATCAATTAACCAATCGTTTTTCCTTATTTTTAAAAACACCCATATTTGGAACATTACACAACTGTGAAAACCAGAATCTAATACAAAAAATGGTAGTAATTACTATATTGCTGGTCTTATGCCCTGTACATTCTATAACAGTACTGTGCCACAAGATGACTTATGGCAACTGAAGACAAACATTCGTGCAGTACTGTGCAGTCTTAGGCACCTTAGCTTTTCTACACAAATGTAGTCTTTAAAGTTTATTTTTTGTCTTCTGCATTAGTGTGTCAGTAGAAAAACTATTTTTAGATTTCCAAACATTTATTTCCTGAACGAACAACAAGGAATTCTGCCACAGATGGTATGGTCTCCACAGAGCCCTGATCTCAAAATCATTGAGGCTGTCTGCGATTACCTGGACAGACAGAAGCGAGGCAGACAGCCAGTCTGTAGAAGTACTGGGCGAGTTCTCCAAGATGCTTCAAGACAATCTACCTGCCGATTGTCTAATAAAACTACAACCGTACCTATGAGAATTGATGCAGTTTTAAAGGCAAAGGGTGCTGACATCAAATATTGATGAATTAAAACATTTTTTTACCGTTTACTGCCCTTTATAGCATTTATTTTATATTGAGAAACTTTTCATTTCATAATTTTTAAACATTTTTTGGGGTATATAATCTATCCTTGCTCTCACCCTCCAGAACTTGATCATAGACCCTTTCCTCACAGGTGATGACAAGGTCAAATTGGTCCTTGCAGCTCTGGAAGCGTTCAGGCCGAACCTTGATACGTTTATTGCGGTCGAGCATGTGCAGGATTCCATTCTGTGTGTATCTGAGCCAGAAAGAAGTTAAGGAAGCCAAGAAAAAAACAAAAACACATAGGGTACAATGCAGACAAAACATATACACCATTTCACAAATAGTAGTCTTAATTTTCTCATAACATGCTTAGTAAAAACATTGCCCGCTCCTCATTTATTTCTTATATAGTGTGCAACGCCCTCTAGTGCCACAAAAACAATCTTGAAGCAAGTGAAAAATCATACTTGTTGGAAGGTGTGGGGCACAAACACTTACAAATACTGTTAAGTTAGGCAATGCAGCACATTTTCTAAAAAGCATACAGCCCACCAACTAAATATCCAATCTACTCAAATTCTTCACAAAATGTAGAGGTTTTCACCTTGCAACAATGCAAACAATTATTTGGTGCATGTGGATAATAAGTTGCTTCAGTAAAGTACAAAAAACACGCTTATAGGAACAACGGAATACCAGTCACCTCATTGCTGCACAACTATCAAATAGCTCCTGTCCTCAAAAATGACCAGCGATATTGAGTATTTTTTTCGTCTCTTCCAGTACAGAAGCAGTTGAGGTATCACGCACACAATCTAAGTATATCTTTCAAATTAACCAAATAATGTTCTAACCCAAGCCAGGACAGAACAAATGCAAACATTCAGAATGCTCTAAAATTAACTGTGACACTAGGTAGTGGTCCGCACAGATGTTTGTATTGACATTGTGAACCCAGGGAAGATTTGAAGCTAAATGTTCATTCTTTCCCTATTCATCACACAACATACAAAAAAACAGTTAGCCAAATGGTAGCTGCCACTGTCCATAATCATGAAAAATTATAAATAATATTCCTTTCATTTTTCAAAGACACGTCACAAAAGCTGTCTTTTTCACGGGTCCTACAACTAAGCATAATGATAGCTAAGTGTCAGTTCTATGTTGTACCGTTTTATGATGCAATTGATCCATCTAAATAAGAGACTACTTTATAACTTTGATACAATGGCCATAAGCAGGTTGTCTGTTCCAGCAGACGTTAACGTTAGGGAAAACCGTTCCTGCAATATCTCTCCTGCCTGTTGGAGGCAGAGTTTCCCTTTTATGAATTTCCTGAATTTTAAATGAATGAAGTATTAATACATAAAAACACAAAACACACATATTTAATTGTTGTGCGTTTTAAGGCCTCTTATGACCTTCTCCTGTGTGCAAAGGAAGCTCCAGGTTTAAGTACAACTTCAAAGTTGTCCACCCTCACTAGTATAATTTCTTCCCACAGCAAGTACCACGATAAAGACATTGAGAGAGCAATGACCCAAGGAGAAATTAGTGCTAATTACATTATAAATCTAGCCTACACCCATCCAAGTATCTGTGAACAACATTTTTAGTTTTCATAAATAATAGTTTTGAATAAGGCAACCGGCAGAGCAAAACTTACTAGTGTAATATGTACCCTTAAGGAATACTGTTAAGGCCTATAAATATATGTCACAGATGGTCTAATGAAGTTACATCTAACCAACACCATTGTGAAACAAACTTGATGTTAGCGTGGTTCTTCTTCCACATCTACATCCGATTCCTTTGATGATTGGTAGTACTTTCCCTCAGCTGCCCCTAGAACATTCATATTATTCTTGGTTGTCTGAACCTGCAAATGAAGCACGGAATGGATAGTACGCAGTTCTATTTTTTGCACCTCACTGATTTTTCTGGTTTTGATATTTTACATTAACCAAGTCAAAGACCACTTTAACACTTCTTTTAACAAAAACAAAATAACTTTTGAGTAAGTTATCTTCTTAAACACCTACCTTGAGTCTAACATCAAAGAGCAATTTAAGATTCTCTATTGGAAGAAATAAACGGTGAAATCAACTGCCGAATCAATTATCATAAGATAAGTAGCGGAAGTTGTTAAAGGGGCTCGTCTGAGCACAGTGAGCCTTGTGACCTGGATTCCACAAGTTTGAATCCAGATCATGTATTTGCTGATTGTGGTAGAGAGAGCACTGCCTGAGCTGGGGTGAGTGGGAATCAGCAGGACTTCTTGGCTAGTCAGCTGGCACTATCATTGATTGGGAGTTGCCTCTCCTCAAACTGGCAACTGAACCTCTTGTCTGGGCTATGTGGCCTGCAGTATGTAAAAGACAGGTGTCTTAAAGGCGGTTGGATTGGAGGACGCAATCACCTCTTTAACATGTTTGGTGGATTTGTAGAAGCAAGATGCTTTTCCAGCACAATCTCGAACTGAGTTGAAAAAACAAAACAATCAATACCAAATTTATATTTTTGGCAAGATGTGTACGTACTCAGCATATTGCACAGGTAGGGCAGATAGCTGCATCAGCATGCTTTGCTCTAAGGAAAGAGGTAGGAATTAGTTTCAAGCTGAAAAGAAAGGAAGCACACAGCTACCGACTGTCGAGCACCGGCGAGGTGAGTTATGTTATCTTTCATTTCAGCAAGAAACTAACCCCTGCCTCTCTGTCATAACATTTTGTTAAAGTAACTACATAGCTAATTAGTTAGGATATAGTACATAAAACCAGGGGTACTTAAACGCTCAACATTCTGTAGCCTAACACTCAGCAGCTAATCAAGGGTAAATTAAACACAATCTGCTACTAAGTTTCTCTATTGACAAACCTGGACGGGCAGGACTCTGCCACCCAAGTCTGTTGAAGGACCCAGGATTGAGGTGGCTCAGCAGTAGTTTCAGCTAGATTCAAGCTAGATCGTCACAGAAACAATACCTTTTGATTCCCAATAATTATTCTTGTTAAAATAAAATGGAAAAATATACTCCAATATTTTCCACTCATGATTTACTTTTGAGAAAGTGGTGTTCACATACAGATGCAGGACAATTGCTAAGTGCTATAACTATAATAAAGGTTCAAGATTCTAATGACAAAAAAAATGAAGGGAATTAAAATGTTTCCCTTCCCATCTTTCCCTGTCTGTTCATCTGTTTTTCCTCCTCTACTTCCTTCAGTCTATCTTTTTCCACAGCTATGAACAGGCAAAACAGCACTGAGCAGGGCGGAATGGGGGTTGAATATGTGTGCAGTGTAGGGGATACAGTTCCTTGTCCTTGCGGATTAAATCGTTGTACATCTGCTCATAAGTGGTTTTGAAGTCGTACACATTTGGCTTGTCCGGCGCTGGGCCCGGCAGCTTCACATGGGTCCCCGTTCCAAAAGACCGCACTTCGAAACCACGCTTGCTGCAAAGTAATACATGTGAAGTGGGGAAAAAATAACAGAAGAGAAGGTGGTTAACAGAAGCAGGTGAAAACAAGAGATTTCGTTTTTTAAGAGGGGGGGGGGGGGGGGGGGTTCAAGGTTAAAAATTTAATTTTATTTGTTTTTAAATATATTATAGACGTAGTATGAAAACTTAAATTTTACATTTAAAACGAATAACGCCA
>JAOYSI010004306.1:0-14414 GCA_025775065.1 Hiodon alosoides
CAGACCGCTGTTCTGTAGCTGTAGTGTCAGACCGCTGTTCTGTAGCTGTAGTGTCAGACCGCTGGTGTGTAGCTGTAGATGTAGGTGAATTGTCAGTCAGGGGATATGTGGGTGGAGTTTGAGTCAGGGGGGGGGTTGGGGTGGTCATGCTTGAGTAGGGATGGAATCAGGCGTTCAGAGGGCCGTGAAGCTCAAGGCTAATACACTGAGTAAAAGTGACAGCGGACGGACGTCCTGAGTGGGACAGGTACCCTGGCCCTAGGGTTCCGTGGGGACACGTGTAACGTGTACATGAAATGCGACAGGGACTGGATTACTGAGATGGGTTACTGTAGCCCATTACACCGGAGGACCTCTAAAGAAAAGGGGACGGAATTTCTGTCTTCAATACCGGAATTAATGCTTAGGGTTCTTTTGGACAGCTGAGCTTCCACTGGGCTGGAATATAAAGGGGCAGTTTTTATGCAACCATCTAACCCTCTGTAAAATGAGCTAATAGTGACCGAGGCCCATCCGCCCCCCTGAGCCGGCGTGCTCCACCCCCCTGACCTCGGGCGGGATGCTGTCGTCCGAATCGGAGCTGTCGTCGGAGCCCTGGTCATCGATGCTCATCTGCAGGAGCTGGTCGATGGTGGCGTCGACCGCGCCGTTGTTGGAGCGCAGCACGCACTCGATCACCTCGTAGTCCATGCTGGGAAACATGGTCTTGAAGTCCTCCATGGCCTGGTTGAACTCCAGGCGCCGCACCTGGCGGGCTGGCCTGCTGTTGTTAAGCTCCCCGGGGGCTGAGCTGCTGCGCGAGTCCCCATTGCTGCTGCTGCGGCGGAACAGGCTGGTCATCCTGCCCACAGGCTCCCGTCGGCGGGCCCCGCTCCTGCGAGATATGGCGGCTCCTCCGCGCGCTCTGGCCCGAGCCCCGCTCTCGTCCCCCCGCCCCGGTTCTGCCTTCTCTCCGCTTGGCGACTCCCGCGACGGCTAATCTTCCATCGTCCGCCGCGCCTCGCCGCCCTCGGGGAGGGAAAGGTGAACGGGCAGCTTCTTTTTTTTTCCTTTTGCGCCTTTTCTGTTTTCTGTTCAGCTGCATCCAACGCTGCTGCGGCGTGGCGACAGGCCTGTAGACAACACTGTCGGGGGACACGTCAGACCTGGGGGTCTAACATCCCCAGCCCCCCGTCCTCAACACCTGTGGGGTCAGAAGCACACTGTGAGCTGACCGGCGCCTTCACAGAGCGGGCAGACATTTCTCTCAGACATTTCTCTCAATGCCTTCACAGAGCGGGCAGACATTTCTCTCAGACATTTCTCTCAACGCCTTCACAGAGCGGGCAGACATTTCTCTCAGACATGTCGGTCTGTAAAGAGCCGTAACGGACACTTCGCGACTGCCCTTCGCCGCGCGTACCCCTCCTATATGAGCGCTCAGCCGTGTCTACCCCCAAGTTGGCACGACGGCGGGGAGCCAACGCAGAGCCACTGCTACCACCTACTCTGATCAGAGGGCCCTTTCCACCACGCACCTCCTAAGTAGGGTAAAGGAGGCACAGGGCTGAGACCACATGAAACCGTCACTGACCAGATCCTTAAGCCAGCCGAGAGAGACTCGCACCAGAACAAGTTGGACACCAGCGTACCTCAAGCAGCTTTAGGTGGAACCAGATTAGCGCTAATTGGGGTCAAGAAAACCATTAGACGAGGCTACCTTTGGACGAAGGACAGAGAACGATATCCGCTCCAGGAAAATGAACCCAGGAAAACTGGACCACAAATTAAAAACGGGCCACCTTTAGTAATCCAATGGGGCCTTTAGTTGGATTAACACCACATTTTCTTTTCTCTAGCAGAGGAATAGGCTTTGAGAAGATCCAACGTAACGCTCATAAAGGCCTATTGGGAGCTCGTATCTCCCCCTGACCTGGGAGGAGATCGGAGATCTTCACCGATCCTCATCTGCAAAACCCACGGGCTGAGGTTCATGCATGCAAAAAGACCCAAGTTTGATTTCATGTCAGTACCTGCAGGGCTTGGTTAGTAAATGGGCTACTCTCAAACAACATAAAGGTCAATACACACTGCCAAGTCTTTTAGCATGCAAACGCCACACTTTGAACTTTGTTGTCGTTACCCTCGCATGGCTGGGGCCACGCTTCAACGAGCTCGGAGGGAATTGTGACGCGCAAAAGCAGACAAGAGCGTTGTGTGCGTACATCAACACAGCTATCAATCAGGGTTCATCTGGAACCACCGGCCAGTCCCCCTGGTTGACTTTAATTAAGGAACTTGCCCTAAATTAAGCACCACGGCCTGGTACAGAGGGTATTAAGATGGACCACATCAATGTTTCCATTTGGGCTATTAAAGCTAAGTTCGCACCGCGGCCTGGCGCAGAGACGACTGACACAGACCACACAAATATTTCCATTCGGGCTATTTTTATTCCACGAGTATGCTCTCGTTTCAGAGAGCTTGTTATATTGGCCACAGGTTTATTGGCACGGGAACGTGAGAGGTTTTACCTCCCCTTCAGCGTAAACGGAGACAGAGCCGCGGGATAAGGGCTGGCGTTCAGCAGAGGTTAGCGACAGCCGTCAGAAAGTCTGCTTCCCCGGACTATCCGCTTCTGGTTTCCATTAAAAACAGGAAGAGGAATGCAGAAAATGTGCGAGAGGCTCTGTGATGTGCTGACTGCACCCCCCCACCCCCTCCTCAGTGCCGGGAAGAGAAATCCCGACTCTCTGGAACAAAGCCCCGCGCCTGCCTGCCTGCCTGCCTGCCTGCCTGCGTGCCGGTGCCTGGACCCGGCCGGCTGCACCGACGTCTGCGGCTCATTTGCATAAAGACACTGGTTTGGTGTAAACAACGGCCCTGGTGTGAAACTCGGCCTCTGTGGGACCGACCAGCAGAAGCTGAAGCGTAGCCCCCAAACGCAGAGCAATCGCCACTTGGCAAACTCCATATCGCAAGACCGGCAACGCTTGAGGTTCAACGTTTAGCATTTTGCAAGGCCAGGCTACGATCATGACGATTTCATGCCGTAAAGAACCGTGACTCGCTCCCCGAAGCCTTTCAAAACACGGCAATGTCGGGGAAAAGGAAAAACCTCCATTGCACGTCATCGGTTACTGTCAGAAAATTGGACTATTTGTCTCCATATGCAACGGCTGAGGTCATGCTTTTTGTTTTTGGGTTTTTTTTAAAGCAATTAAGCACGCTGGATTAAAACACAGCTGTCGTGCACTGAGCTCGGCCTGGGACAAAACAAAAGCCATCGGTGAATGCCGTCCCTGGGCTCCGATGCGGGCCGACCCGTTTACACACGGCCCTGGGCGCTTCCTCCCCAGAAGGGCCCTGCCATTGGCCCAGAGATGCGTGCTGCACCAGGCCCCTTTGGCAGCCATAGGAAATCGCTTTCACGCGCTACGGGAGCACCAGCATCGGGGGCCCCCCGTCTCCTCAGAAGCGCAGCCCGGAGCGGAGCGGGAACGTTGGCAACCGGGAAAAGGGTTTGTCCTGGGAAAAGGGGAGTCTTTTTGCTGATGCCTTTCTCTATGCACGGCCACGGAAGAAGAGGGCAGCGGAGGATGTCAACGTGAGAACCGAGGTCCAGTGACAGGTGTTCCGCTGTCAGACGGGGCAACAGAGAGGGAGCCTTGTGCATTTTATAAGACCGGAGTACGGGTGCCATTCATGCAATTATGATGAGTACTAAAGAGACCCACTGGCCTCAACACCCCAGGTATTTTTTTCAGCAAGCACTGATAAGCTAGTGAAAGGGAACAGCAGAAAGTAAGAAGTCTTACTGTCAAGTTCGGGCGACGGCTGATGGTATGCCCTCTTTGTAGCGACTGCAGGCACCAGCCTTAATGACACTAAAAGGGCTTTCAATATTTAATCTGACCCACTGGGTGCGAACCCCATCGCATGCTGCGTCTCTCCCAGGCACTTAAAGGGCCCAGGTCGGTCTCCCACAGCAGAGTATCAGAGTCTACATTAACCACGAGCCTCAGCACTCAGTACTCAGGAGAATCTCCGCCGCAGATTCAGCCCAGAACTGGGTCACGCGTTTGCCGAGTTAATGCTGCGGACGGATACGTGGCACGTAGCGTCCCGTAGCGATGGGCGGCCCACATGCAGGTGGGGGGTGGGGCACCCATAAGCCAGAGCAGCTGGCCGACAGTGAACCGCTGGAGCCAATCACAACGCACCTCCTCCACGTGCAGAGGCAGCTCCTCTGGAAGATTAGGCCACAGAAAACACCACTGTGAGGACTAATCCACCGTTATGAGGCCAGCTTTTTCCCCTCCGCTCCTCTCCCCCCTCTCCCCGCTGAATCCGGTTGGCTCGCTAGGACAGAGGGCTCACTTCCTGCCCCGTTCGGCCGGCTTCCTGAAGCCGACCAGGTGATCCCAGGAAACTGTGTCGCACAATGACAGACTTGATGACAAAAGCAGACGCGCTTTTACAAGCGAGACAGCGCCTCTGTGCGTCCGCCGACCCCAGGCTGTAGAACTGGATTCTCCCTGAGAAATTAAACTTGCCCAAACCTTTCCACAAGCATGCTAGCACCTCTCAGTTCAAGGTTTGAGTAGGGCGTAGGACATGCAATGCATTTCCTATCTGTGGCACCAAAAAAATATATAAACATTGGTTATAGAACTTTAAACGCAGAGACAATGTGTGCAAAAAGCAAAAAGCAAAAAGCAATGCAGTTCCTTTGTTTCTTTGCCATGGAAACCCCAACTTCCTGTGTACAAGCTTATCTTCCCGTTTCCAAGCATATTGTCACCGATATGGAAAGAAAAAGCATTTCATGTTTTATGAACTCGCACCGGTCAGGAAAGTCCGATCCCGACTTCTCCGATCATGTGCAGCTACCCGTTCCACGCCAAACTAAACCCTGGCTACAGTTGCCCTTCATGGCCATTTTCACCATATTAACCTGCACCCAAGACTCGGTATATTCAGCACTGGAATCTGCAGGTCTTTGTCCTGTGTCCACAGCTGTAGTGGCGTATTGACATGGAGATAGGGAAGGCTGCACTGCCCTTGTGAGTAACATGCGGACCAGAGAATACGTCATTCCCGATACCCGTTTAAACAGAGGGGCCTGATTGGTATTGCTCCTAAAATGTAATTATATGACAGGAGGGGCTTATACAATGCAAAGAGGGAGAAAATAAATAAATAAATACATACATAAATAAATCCACTGTGAAACAGTTGAGCAGCCATAAAACAAATTCACTTTACACCGCACCTGCTGAGACCCACTCAGCATTACTTTGTTAGAAATTAAACAGACAGACATTTAATAAAGTGAGGTAAGTGACAAATGGCAGCCTCTCTCACTGGGAAATACTCATTATTGGATTATTACAGCGCTTTGCCTACTGAGAGCTGCCTCTCGTAGCGGGATTAGAGCTCTCCAAGACCATCCCCATAGTAACCAGCACCCGACATACCGTCTGGTGTCATCACAGGCACTAGGCCAAACTCCACCCTCCTCTCTACTCTAAACCTGAGACGGAATTCCTGATCCACGACATCCGCCATGCAGAGTAAGGAGCATTTGTCCGTTCTTAACGCCTGAGAAGCACTTTCAACTTAAAACAAGTGAATGCAACAAGCCCAGTCTATCAAATAACCCATTGCACTCTAAAACTTCCCATAGAAAGAAATCATTAGACATTAAAACAAAACATGTTTTCGCTTCTTGTCTGGGCGACTTAAAAACTAGGCCCGGTGAAACCTGCAGGTGTGCCAATGCTACGCTAACGTTGCGCTAACACCAACTCTGCCAGCGCGGTTTTAATATTCCAATGCTACGCTAACGTTGCGCTAACACCAACTCTGCCAGCGCGGTTTTAATATTCTAATGCAGGCTGACGAGGGTGCCACTGGCTCTGCCTCAGGTGTTTAACCAATCAAGCAATCCCAGCATGCAATGCTGCATAAGAGAAGACCAGACGCCTCTTTCCTGGTGCTCATTATAATCCCACTGCAGCATTATCCAAAATGTAGTCAGGTGATGCTTTCACCCCCCGTTGGGCCTCACAATACGGCTCAGCGCTTTGATGATCAAAGCAGCACACTTTGGACATTAAAAAAAAACCTAATAAACACAAAAAAGACCTTTGAAGCTTTTCAGATCTAATCAGTCAAAAAATGAGGAGGATGGTTTAACAATGTGCTGATGTTAGGAAAGAAGACGGTTATTTAGAGAGAGGAGAGCTTTGAGAATCTCCACACACACACACACACACACACACACACACACACACACACACACACACACACACACACACACACACACACACACTTTCTCTCCTGTTTCAGTTCCTCATTGTTATTTCCAGAGTTGGTGCCTAGTAAAGAACAGCCACACGGTTACTAATTAACGTCGCCCAGAATCTTGCCTAATCACCGAAATAAAGAAAGTCTTTAATATCACAGTAGTTGTTTTACATATTTTAAACGGCATATAATCATCACGGTCTGTGGTCTTATGTCAGAAACCTTCGAGAATCGCCACTACGGTCATTTCGACCGGGCCGCAGTTGGGAGAGACGCTGACCAGGTTTAGGGCCTGGAGGAAGTCCCAGGTTACACGGTAACCCCTGATAATCTGACTTGGTCACGGTCCAGGGGGCAACAGGAGCACCGCTTTATGCGTGCGGTAGTGTATTGCGGTCGGAGATTAGGCGCATGACGTGCATTACTGACTAAAACACAAAAACACAAAGAGCCAGATGTCGCATCTGCAAAGCAGCCACACTTAACAACCTGACTTTGAATGCACAGCACGACATCCAGCTGACACACCATTTGTCATCACCGAGAGGGCAAGAAAAACAAACTGGACCAGGGTTAGGTGAGACGTGTGCTCTGACTCAGACGTGAACCGGTTCGAGTCCCTCGCTGGGACGAGAACGTGAGGAGAGTTCTGAAGGGCCACTTCATCTCACTAAAATAAGAATCAGCCCGTTTTCGGGTTCATCTTTTCCGTTTTTTAAAAGCGCCAACACAATTTTGTTTTTGTTTGTTTCTCTTCCCAGTTTGGAACCAAATTAGGAAGAGAAACAAATTGCTAAATGGTGCCAGTCGAGAGGCCCTTGGGTTCTAACAATTCGCCTACTGCCATTGCTATTAATCTCCTTCATTTGCAAAGTGACTTGGCGTGTTCACAGTCGCGTGTGAGTAATAAATCGTGTCCCGCACGCTTACGATTATTATACAAGTGGTTTAAACATCTCCTTTTTTCTCTCACTGGTGCAAATCGGAGACTGATGTCACACATTAGTATGCTCTGCTATATGGAAACCCCTGTATACAAAAATTAGGCCTGTATATAATTTGATCATTAACTTTATAACCTTTTTATTGGATCATTAACTTTATAACCGATCACGAAGAGAAGTGGAAACCCAATTAAGGCTGGGGGTTGGGTAATGTTTCTCTATGACACGTGCCTCCCCGTCTCCACGTTTAATCAAACACTCGGGGATAAGACCGAGTTCTTTCTCGACAATCCTTTGGAACAGAGCTCAGATTAACCGAAGGGCAGAGTAACGATTAAGTATATGCAGAACTCTCGACAATTTTGATGGAAACGCAACACTGAACAAATAACTTGCCAGTTTTAATATTCTAGAACATTCTATAGCCGACCTTTAGAACACCGGAGGATAGCCTTATTAAATGACCTTATGTCCTCAGGGAAACAAAGAATTAACAGTTATGCGGCATAAGGGGTAACAGATCAACCTCTAAATTCAGCTGACAGAGATGAGAATCCAAATACATTACCTATTACAATGGGGCTACACGCATACAAGGGCATTTAGTTTCACCAAAGCACTGACCTAAAAGTTTTCTAAAGATGAATGACAGCCTATCCCTTCCTGTTTTGGAAGAGAAGTGGTGAATACTGTCAAGAACCTTGACTGACTGACTGACTCTCACACACACGCACGCACACACGCACACACGCACACACGCACACACGCACACACGCACACACACACTTTCTTGATGGTCCTCTAACTGTACCGGCGGGGGCATTCAAATAGAAAGTTTTTCCCTCCTCCAATCAAGCTAAGAATGGTGACTGCAGAGCAAGTTCATTTCATATTCATATTCATATTAAATACGCAATTTCCAGCCCGGAAGCAAAAGACACTGTTGGGCAGTATAGATTAACATTACATAATTTCCTGCGTGTTCTTCAATAGCATTGTAAGCAATTCTGTTATACTCGAGGTCAGTCCAGATTTTCATGCGTTATCCTGGTTGGAGACAGGAAGTTGCCCCTCAAATTCCATTAGTTAACCCTCCACAAACCAGTCACTTCAAATGTGAAAAAGTTTATTCAGCTCAGCCATGAATTCACATAAGGGGAAAAAGAACTTAACCCCTTTCTTTGTTGGGCCCAAACAGTAAACAGTAAACAGTAAACAGTAAACAGTAAACAGTAAACAGTAAACGATATCCCTCGGTACCTGCTGCAATTAAAGTCAGACCGAACCACGCCTTTACGGTTTGGGAAGCCTTGTTCGCTCACTCTCAAAACCGACGTTTCTCATCCTCGAGAAAACGAGAAAGTGATTCAACCCTAAACAAGGACCTAAAGGCACCCAGAAAACGCCGTCTACGCATACCACAGCAGCACAGGAAATGAAAAAGCTGGAATCAAAAACAACATAGCTAAATTGGCTCCAATTGGCTACAGAACAAATATTTTCTTGTCCAACGCGATCAGTCTCAACGCAGTTATTTTCGACTCAGTAAATGCGGAATGCAGGCACATATTTTAGCGGTATTTAGTGTCACCGCCAATTGATCCAGGCCAAAAAGGAACACAAAAATGATAAATAATGCAAGGCTCTCAGACAACTGTGCCAAAAAAAAAAAAAAAAAAATATTCAAACAACCAAGACGACCTTCTTTTATCTCTCATATTTTAAACATTTCTAACCTTATTTAGACTAGGCCTATTCAACTAGCAAGCTCACATTGGGCAGACAAATTTAAGACTTTTTGTGGTTAATTCAGCACACTTTGAAACCAATCATCTTCCTAGAGCAAGAATGAATTCTCAAGCTTATGCGCTAGTGCACATATACAATATACAATAAGTAGATAGTAAAGGAAATTAACTAAACTGTTGACTTTAACGAAAGACTCTTTCCGCTAACTCCAATAACAAGGATAAAATCCAATGACCAGGATTCAGATGAATTTACACTTCCACTATATAACGCCGTTAACCAGCCTTTAGTAAAGTACAAAAACAGCAGCCAATCAACAGCTTGCTCTCGGTACGAACATTAACACAACGTCTTCAGTAGCACAAATATAACCGCCGTCATAGCCACGCGCATCTAATTGGAAGGAATTCCGTCACAGAGCGAGGAATCGTTTTTACCTTTACCATTTTCCACAGCGGAAGCAGCTAGTCCACCGACCTCTTCTGAGCAAAGTCACACGTTCCACCAGCGCCGAACACGCGAACCCTAAAACCGCTTCCCTACTTCTACCTCAGATTCTCGCTAAAAAGGAGAAGCCATTTACCCACTCAGACAGAGCGAAAGTCCGCACTCTAGCTGTATTAAACCAAGGAGTTGGTGTTAAAAAACAAGCAGTGAAGCCATTTTTAATGCCCATTAAAAAGGTGCCAGGGGCCCTCTACCCGGTCACAAGCGTGCGGCCTGCTCTTGGACAAGAGGCCTAGCTTCTCCTGATCACAGACAGCTGCTCAACAGACCCGGTAGTTTGCGGCTTCCTTCAGCAAGCTAGCGCCGCTCGTAAAGCCCAAATTAGCACAGGCCAGAAAGGCAGTCTCCTGTACGGGTCTCTTTCCAGCGGGTTCTTCCTGTCCACTGAAGCGCAGAGTAGATATTTTATGCTTGTTTCTTGGCATACGTGCATCCCTTGACTCACTTCACTCTCTCTTCATCTGCATGGTACCGTTCAACCATTCAAATATGACAGGCTAAGCCGACTTAAAAACAATGAATATTTAGGCAACGTTAGATGCAGATTTTGCGATAGGTTGTCAGGATATGTCAATTTAGTGGCCTGGGAGTGTCTTTAAAAAGAGGAACGTTAACAATGAAACTCGCTGCTTGAAAAAGGACTGTGTTCACGATCACAACCCCACAGCCATCGCTGGCTGAAGCAATGTAATGGTAGTGTAATGAACACGTGTCTGTAGTGAGAGAATTCAATATCACAAGACAGTTCAGACTTCAATTCTAAGCAATTTTCCAGAGAGATCTAAGGAACGGCAAATGAAATTAGAGAGTCTCTTGGCCTCTTCCTCGGCTAAGACGACTGGGTAAATAGCCATATCTTTTGCCTGTGATGTCAGACTTCCGACAGACTAAAAACAAATGGCAGAAAGGAAAGGGTCTGCCACAGAACTGGAGCTGACGGCTGGTATTTTGTCAACAGCAGAGAGACAGTTGACAAACAGCCGTATAAAAGCCAATTTGGGCAAACACCGGGGGGGCGTTTTGCCAAGGCTCCCACTGTCACGTTTCCAACCAGCCTGGCCAACCACGCTGCCTTGGCAACCACACGACAGAAAGCTGATGGAGGAGAGGAGCCAAGAGAGCATAATCAATTGAACTAGCGGGTGATGTCTGGCCACGTCCGTGACAACCGGCGGCCAAGACAAGGCCCGGTCACCTGCTCTGAATCAGCCACTTCCACAGACATCACTACTCAAAATGGTACGGGGCAAAACCGCCGGGCTACTCACGAGCGACCCATTCTGAGCAGGGTGGGAAGGGGAACCCACGTACAACCTCCGCTAACCGCTAACCTCCGCTAATCGCCGCTAACCATCCAGTTTCTAAGCCCTCCTTCCCACCGAGAAGCCCACGCTGCAGGGGGAATAAATACCCAAAAGGCTTGCGTTTCTGGTGGTACGTCAGGGAGTGCATCAAAGGGACGAGAGAAAAATCACGACCGTGCAGTTCGGAGACGCGGGGTTAAAAAGAAAGAAAAAAACCAAGATTCTAAATGGGAGTAAATAAATAAAAATCTGCCCCTCTAGGAAAATACAGTCGTCTTTTGTGACCCACAATCGGAGCAAAGACAAAGGAGAGAGTCAGGCAAAACAAGAGAGTCCCGGCATCCCACAGTCCCCCAGTTTAACGGCCTGGCCGAGCGGACCGGTTCCATGAGCATCACGGGAGAGCCATGCCCTCCCTCCTCCGGCCTTCCCAGAAGAGCGGAGCGGTGTAAAACTAATAACGACGGTAAGGATCACGGCGACGATGATGATAATGATGATGATGATGATGATGATGATATATCCGGCCTGGGCCATCTGCCATTTACCACAGCAGAAGCTCACCCCTTTCCTCAGGGAGAAAATGGAACACATGAAGTAATCTAGGATCTCAAAACGCTTTGCATAAAACTAAGCAGAGAGCCTGCTCTAATACACGTTCCTCAACACGTTCCTCAACACGTTCCTCAACACGTTCCTCAACACGTTCCTCAACACGTTCCTCAACAGTAGGAGAAAAGCACTCCCCTGATATCTCCTGTTCAGGTCTCCAGCCACACTGGCTGCCTGCCGGATGGAGGGCGGATATCTCCACGCTCTGCTCATAGGCTCTTCGCATTATCGCTTGTTTTTTTAAATACCGTTATTCCTCATTTAGAGCTATTCAAATTAAAGTGGTGATTTTTTTTTGTTGTCGTTGGGCTTAGCTAAAATTGTGATCCCAAAGCTGATACCAATTTCAGCTATCACTTGCTGTGTAGTTTCGGGTTCCCGTTCTGCTAACGGCACAACAACATCTCTTCCCCTAGTAAACATCTAACTGAGAAAAAAATATTACATTGCCAAAATAAACAACAACCCAACCAGCATTAATGATCAAACTGTCTGGTACTATGTAACGTTAAGCAATATTTGACTGATACTAAAACCATAAAAATACAGACCCGGGTCACGTAAAGATGAACTTTTAAACTGCTTGCTAGTGACTCCTGATGCATTTCAGCTGTCGTTGTTAAATTGCTCAAGTGATCAGAAAACAGTCCAGTTCTGAACAAGACCCAATCTTTTCGGTTAGAGAAAGCTTCGAAAAAAGGGTTAATTAAGCCCACTGCTACACTGGTGACTCCAACAGTTGCCATTCTCCAGTTGTCACAAGTAAAAGAAACCAAATCACGACGTTAGTAAATCTGGTGTATCTGATAAGGCGGTGTAACGGTTTGAGGCAAAAAATTGCCTTTTGAACGTTCCTTCTTTAAACGATGCCCTACTCTGGAAACGTATGGACTAAATACCGTGATTACAAGAGTGAGGGTTCCATTGTTTTTATTTTAGTTTTTTTTTTTATTTCCTGAAGGTACAGAGAGTCTCTATAGTTTAAGAAGCTCTTTGGTAGACACAAGTACCAACAGGAAGGCCGTAGCTAATGTAGAACATAATGGAAAACAAGAAAGGCAGTTTAAAGGTTGGTACACCAACACATCGAAAGTAAGGGGGTTGAGTTTAAAGACGGCAAATCAAATACATTAACAGATTAAAGGTAAAGGTAAAACTAAAAAAAATAAAAATAAAAAAATAAAAATAAAAAAAACACACTTACCGGTAACATAAATACTTAATCCTAACTTTTAATGATCCACCCAAGTTCACATTCACTTATTTTAGCAGATAAAACTATTAATAAAACCATTGATCAAAGAAAGCGCAGAAACGTAACTATCAGAGAAATTTCAGGAGACAAAAGCGTGCATTCTCCAATGGTTTATTTTACAACCCACCAGAACTAAACAGATTACGACTCAGTCATGCAGCACACGCCGTTTTTGCAATGGATAAAAACACGGTTGCTGATTAAGTGTGGGAGTAAATGAGAGGAGCAATGACAGGAGAGGTCCACAAACCGTAACCAGGCTTCAAACCAACGCCCACAGGAGAGGTCCACAAACCGTAACCAGGCTTCAAACCAACGCCCACAGGAGAGGTCCACAAACCGTAACCAGGCTTCAAACTAACGTCCATGGGAACAAATAAAACCACAAGACAAGTCTGACAATGTTTAACTGATATCACACCATGGTGAGATCTCAAAAAGGGGAAAATTACACCAGAGCGACTGGGCAGGGTTGTCAAATAAGACCACCGAGTGCAGCTGTATCTCGGCCTACATCCCACCGCTCATCCTGGGTCTCCCACCGGACACCAAAACTCCTCGGAGCCCAAGACATGCCCGTGGGGACACTGCACCACATTGGACACGTTGCCCATCCACTTTTTCCCATCATCCTCCAGGAGGGAGGGGGGGAGGGGGGGATGAAAACGGCCCGTCAGGAGGCCACATGCAAACAAGAGATTTACGGAGGAGGGGAACAACACCAGCCGTCGAACATGGCGTGGGCAAGTCCACAATTGTTGTCATTGTTGTCATTATCCTCATCCAAGATCAAAGCATTTAAGGGACCAGGGCGTTGACAGTGCGGCTGGACCCATTGTTTCAACTGCAGAGGGATCCGTGACGCGTGTACATTAGCTTTAGATCTGCGGTGAACTTAAGCCACACTATTCGTCACATACATAAGTAAAAGGGTGGTAGCTTATCCACCACAGAGAAAAAAAACAACCGGACACAAAGAACTAAAGCAGGAACTGGCTACGGGCGTCACATGAAAATGGATCTCCGCGGCTGGAGAGCGGGCATGCAGGAGGCAGGCTGTCAGTCCACTTCTCAGAGCAGCTGGTGACTAATAAAGAAAGGCCCTCTGGGTGCTGCCAATCCAGGGAGCAAGCGGGCGAGAGGCAGGGAGCGCGCCTATGGTCCTGTCAATCACGGGCTAGCGAGGCGACGTCCTGCCCGTCGGAAATTTTATACAGATCCGGGCCTTGCGGTATTTCGGGACAGTCCTTTTCCAGCACCGGTGGCCCTCTTAACAGGCCTCCCTGCTATGGCGATCATTGAGTGGGGGGAAGGCCGTCCTCACACAGGTTGGGAAAATACCATTCTCGATGCAGACTTACTGTTGACACACGCCAATTATAAAAGGCACCATCACTGTTGTGACAAACCGGCTCCTTGGTTCCAGCAAACATTGTAAATTCCTTCGGCTTTGATCAGAAAACTGACACCATGACAGGGTAATTGGGATCTTGGCACTGGGAGCGTTGCAAAAAGAAAGCAATTGTTCTTACGGAGCCAAGTTTCGATGAGGTCGTGGTTCAACCCAACAGGGCATTCCTAACGCAGGAATGTTTGTCTCTTTAATTACTCATCTCATTCTACAAAACAAACATGAACAACACAAAACTAAGCCACTTTTCATGCGAGTAAGCACATTCAGGGGGGGGGGGGGGGGGGGGGGGGGGGGGGGGGGGGGGGGGGGGGGGGGGGGGGGGGGGGGGGGGGGGGGGG
>JAOYSI010004308.1:0-14410 GCA_025775065.1 Hiodon alosoides
ATTCTGTTGTATATACCATATACAGTATTTGTGGACTAGGTGTGGTTGTATTATGTTGTATAAAGCTACATTTTCAATACTAAAATTGTTCTCAAAATATTTTAATTATGAAGGCAGTCTGAACGGAAATTTGTCTAAAGCAGTTTTCTTTTTTTAACTTTTATTTTACTGTCCACAAAATGGCACTCTATCTGTGAAACAAATATTTTTCTAAGTATGTGTGTTTTGTGTTTTGTATATTATTTTATTTTAAATTAGCATATAATATTATATTTTAGCATCTGGCGTTTGAAACTCTGTAAATGTATTTGTTTTAAATTATGAAGAAAGTAGCCATTAAAGTTTTAAAATAAAATCTCAACAAACTGAATCAAATGTTTTTGTTATCTTATGTCAGTGTCCTGTGTATGATTCTACGAGCATTTTATTTAAAAGGATTTTCATAAAAATTATTTCGGACAACCTATTAATATATTGATTTGTCTGACATTTTTAAAATGCGTTAGATAATGTTGTGTTTGACATACTACAGAATAATCGAAGGCCACAGTGTAGGATAAACATACAAGATAACTAGTTTTAGGTACACTTCTAAGTACAGTAGTTCGCTATGCTGGTAGTGCATTAACTGCTCTGAATGACAATAATCAACGACAATAATACTTGGTTTGTTTTCTGACGGACATTAATATTTCTGTTACATTCTAAACGGTTTCATGAGGTTTCCATTCAATTTTGAGATTGTTGATGGTGTGTAATCTTATTTACATTCACTATGGAGAGAGGTAGTTTAACGTGGTCTGGCTTCAGGTAAAAGTAATGTCCTGATCTCATTTTACCAGTAAGTCATAGAAGGCTGTGGATATTATATTTCTAATTATACTGAGAAAGCAAATGAGGAATATTAATTATAAGGGCTGAACACAGATTTGCTGCAAAAATTCTTCAGTGCCTCATTTGAATGACCCCCCCCAAAGAAAACAGGGTACTTATACCAGTATTGTTTTTACATTATGGCATTGGCATTTGGCTTTGCAAAAACACTTACGTATGTCTGGATGGTACTGTAAGTGTTCGATTTTCAATGTTTTCACTTTTACTGTATATTACACAGACGGATACAGGTCAGGCTAAATTATGAAAAACTGGATCAATGGAATCATGACCATTACGTTCCATGAATGTAATATGGTCACTGTCAGGAAGTCTCTCCTCCATAGGCATCACGTACAGGCCAACGAGACACAAATGGTCCCCTCTAGCTTCAGAGACGGAATCCGTTTTCGAAAGATGAGTAGGTTGAGCTACTTCACACAGACATGCTTATAAAATACACTCAACTCCCAGTAAGTTGCAAATTTTCACATATTAAATATTAATGAAAAGATTTGGCATTGGTTCCCTTTACGTCAAAAACCGAGCCTTAAAAAATATACGTGTTTACTGAAAACTCCAAATAAATGTGAATTTGAATAAGGCAATGATTTCATTTTCAGTTTTCCTGAAGGCTGACACAACAGAGTAATGAAAATGCATGTGCTTTAAGTCTGCAGAATGAATGAAGCCTGAAGTGAGAGGTTAAGAGCCAGGGTGAGGAGAGCTGCCCCCTCAGAATGTGCCGGTGTTCCGCTGGCACTGATTCATTCTGGAACTCGGTAGCAGACGTTACGTTGGTGAACCTCGGTACATGGAACTACCACTATATACCGCAGATATAAACCCGATATCTTTAGTATTTTTTCCCCTGTAGACACACACAAATTCTAAAGTTAATTACGTTCTCTAAATCAACAACATGCTAGCTTGACACATTGCAGACAAACTTTGTAAAAGATCTCCTCCGGGTGCTTTCAGCACCTATGCTTAATATCATTAACTCATCTTTATCATCGGGCCATGATCTCATATCTCTTAAATTAGCTGCTATTAAGCCTGCGATAAAGAAACCAAATCTGGACCCAAAATATCGGAAGAATTTCCCTTCCGATCTAAAATCCTTGCTTGTTAGCTTACTGCTTTTCAAGAATGCAATAATAATACTTTGAGACACTGCTTTTAGGTCTTCACGCAGGCCATAGAACACAGAACGCAGTTATCAAATTGTCAACAACATCTTCATTGTCTCGGATATATCTTCATAGCCTCGGACAACCGTTCTCTGTCGGTACTAGTGCTTCCTGAACTCAGTGCTGCGTTTGACACTATTGATCATTAGATCTTTCGGATAGGCTATGAGCAATGTTGGTATTAAAGGAGGGCCTCTGTGTTGGTTTAGATCGCACCATTCAAGTTAATTCTTCAAATTAAAGATGACTTTTCAGATTTAATCGAAGTTTGGCAGCCAGTGCCCTGAAGGGGTTCCTTCTTGTGTCTTCTTACTCTTTCAACATGCACATGTCAACACCAGGTGATATCATTCATAAACATGAGATTAGTTTCCACAGTTGTACAGATGACATATTACCCTAATACCAGGCAAGGACTTCCATATTGCCAGAATAGAATTATACCTCAAGGACATAAAACACTGGATGACATCAAATTTTCAACCATTAAATTATCTTAAAAACTGAAATGATAGTCCTAGGCCCTAAAGAATATCCACATTACCATGAGTTTAGATGGTAATTCTGTGCCTCCCATTTTACTAATCAAATATCTTTTGATTTGGTGTGACCGCATGTGAAACACAGAGGTCAGAGGTCATTCGAAAAGAGAGGTTACAAAGAGCAATAATTGACCGAGATCTCTCATTCTAACTCCATATAAAAATATTTAGAGAACTGCATTCTTCCATCTCAGAACCATGCAAAAATCAGACATGTACTCTGTTACCTGTTTCCTTTAAAGTTTGGCATTAAAGTTTGGCCACAGCCCCCGCACTGTGACCAACCCTTAAGACCTTGAGCAAAACATGGCTGCTATGATCTTAACCAAAGCAAAAAAAGAATCACCAGTCTTAGCATCACTTCACCCATAAAGCACCAATTCAGTTACTTCTCACACGCAAGGCATCAAACGTGGCCTGGGTATTCGTATTCAAAAGATATCCTAGTCTCCTACAATCACATTAGACTCACAAAAGCTAAGTGGATTTACGTTGCCATAGTTTATATTCCTGCAAAGACTGCGTATTGTCGCACAACACTAAATTGTGTTTAAACACAACTAAACACTCCCATTGCTCCCTGGCAATATTTAGCTTTTCTCTCTCAAAAATGTCTCCGCATGGCATGGGAGAGATAAGCAGTGGACAGGTCAACAAGCGGTGCCAAACAGCAGGAATCAGGAATGGAGTGGGCCACCTGTGGTGCTGTGATGGCTATCCCTCCAGCTATCCGTAAAGTGTTAAAGCTGCTGAGCTATAAACTCATCTGTTTAACTTTATTATCCATTATATATCATCTGTCTACTATCACGCTGTCTTACGCGAGTTCTCTTGGCTGTCTCTGAGGAATTCTTTTCAGTTTTTGGGGTTTTTTTTCCCCTTTCCAATTGGTTCTGGGTTTTCTGTTTTGTTTTTTTAGAATTCCTTCTGGAAAATGGCTTTGGAAATCCCCTCCAGAAAATCTGTTCCAGGCTTTTCAATTACTAATAAAATTTGTGAAAATGCGATATAACCAAATAACATTAGATTGATTTAATGCTTCTTTTTCATATCATACGCAGTTTAAATATACTAGAACTGTGAATTATTCTGCCTCCATCCAACTTGCCAATAACATGCCGCTCCTCCGTTGCCGAGGTAAATATAGTCTTTGCACAGTTGGATGTCAAAAACGTCACTTATCTGCAGATAAAGATCCACCCGTCTTTAGCCAGCACCACTGCCGTAACACAAACTATACCTCTTATTGTATTCAAAGGGTCATTACCCACCAGCAAAATGTCAAATGCAAACTTCACATTTAACACTGATCCAGTGATACTAACATCCACACATAAAGTCAAGGAAAGAAAACCGATAACTCTGTGTTTAAATCATTAATTTACATGCGACTGAATCATAGGTGGAAATTTACAGGGAAGTTGACTGGCTGCTCTTTGCACCCACAGTTCAGGGGCAGGGTGAGCACATCGGTGCTGTTCCTAGGGGTTCTGACTCTGAGTTGCTCCTGCTCCTCTTCTCGGACCAAATCCTTTAGACTTTACATTGCTTTGCATGACTTATTCTGTTACCGCTACGCTAATGGCCCTCGATGGCCTCTCACATCTCCTCCGTCTTTGGGTGTTGGCTCGCATCTCAGTCTGTCTGTCAGGCAACTCCAGCTTAACCGCGTCAGGTCAAAGGTCGCGGTATTCTTCTGCCTGTACTTCCATCAGTGCACATCTCACAGGATGGGCTGTCTGAGCTCTGAAGATCTACAGATCTTATCCACAACGAAAAACTATGGCGCCCCACCACGCACCAGACAAATACGGGACAGATGTAGGAAGCTGAAGCTATGCAGGGGAAAACTGGTCCGAAGTTACACTGGGAACCGAGTTAATATTCAAATAATGCTGTGGGTAATAAATAATGAGTTAGCTCTCACAGAGAACCAAAGACAATATTTAGTTTTCAGAATGAATGCCGATTCATTCTTGCAGTCCTTGGTTAAAAAACACAGACGATTTTCTGTATACTTGGAAATAGGCTCTTCCTCCAGGTGATTAAAATCAGTGGTGGACGTCATTAACTTAATTGCAACAATATTGTAAGGCGATAAAGAATCACACTCGTTCTAATGTGTAAATGAGGCTTACGTTTGCTTAAATGAAGAAGAAAAATAAAAGGGTTTTCATAGGGTCATTACCCATCAGCAATTTAAACAGGGTTCTAATAGCTCTCGGCTACGGGAGGGTTTGTGAACTCTGTGATGGGGTCCAAACCTTGACATTGCTTCACTGTTTAATGCTTGCCTCATTAGTCTGACACAGAGAAACGTTTTAAACAAACTAGTTATCTGGTGGCCAGGGCTCCACGCATTTGGTTCATTTGCAGAAATAAAAGTCAGGTCGAAGCAGGCTACGGATGTGCAGTGACCGTTGTGAATAATTGCACTGAATTGTCCACTTGAGGACTTAGACTTTTTGGAGAGGTTTTGGAGGGGGGTATTATACTATGATACCATTTGGGTCAAACAGCTCCATCTTCGCAGGTGCTTCAATGCCAAGCAGAGAAGTGGAGTTTTTTTTCAATCATGTGTAGATTGCGCCCTCTACAGGTTATTCTGTCAAAAGGGTTACACTGGCAGTTGTTCCGTTGCTTGTCTGTACTGCTTTTCCAAAAGTGGTGAGGTAAGAAATGTATACTGATTCCCATCACTACCACTGGCTTGATTGAAATAAAATCGGTCTGTGTGTAATGTTAATATCTCCCACTAGTTAATTGTTTATGGATAACCAGTAATTACACAAATATAAATATTACTTTTTAAAATCCCCATCATAACATAGATCAAATTAAACTACAAGATTAATTCCTGAAAAAATTGCTTTTTAAAATGAATATAACAGCTTAGCACATATCCTCACTTTATCCCTATTATTTAAATTCTCCCTGCTTTTAAACTAATTGGACACATTGCAGCACAATTACCTAAATTGGTATGTCTCCCAGATTATCTGATTTCAAATTTAAATACAAGCATGCCCCTGACATGCGCAGTACACAATGGTGGACTAATTCTTTAACGCGACCCAGGCACTGACTGTCTTTGAGGGATGGTGATACTGAGTAATTTGTGCAGTTGGTTAACCTCGCGTTCTCATCAGTCACATGATCAGACATGCTGCAAAATTTAGCTATGAAAGACACTAGTGGTGTCTCTTTGTAGCAGTCAGTGGAGGCTTTTTGTCAGGTATCCCAAAATCAGACCAGCAGCCGTTATCTGTGCCTTTCCGTCCATGACTAAGGGGATTCTACGATTTAAAAAAAATATATATATCGTTTCTGGCCAAAAAAACAAAACTTTATTTAAGGAATTTAAGGTTTCAGGATAGTTTGTTTCATATTTAGCAGTAGTCTTAGAAAAAATCACGTAACAACAATAATCCTTCATCCTGAGCCAGAGACAACAACAACAACAACAACAACAAAAAGTGTTTGTGTTCTTGTTTTCTTGTTTACAATTCTCGTTCTACTATGGAGGCATTGCCGCCGAGACGAGTCGTAGTCGCGGTTGTGACAATAACGCGTAGTGTTTCCTATGATAAGCAAATTACGGAGTATTCGCAATTTGATTTATTTTCTTTCCCTTTATTATTGATATATAATATTTTATTTTTACGCTTAGTAACGTTAGCTTTCTCTGGCTCAAAACATTAAACAAGCTAAACTAATAGAAATACTGGCTCGAGTGGCAGTGGCCCCAGGAAAAAATGAATGTACCATATTTGTTTTACTATGGCCTATGTAGCACAAAATGCAATGAATTTCAGTCAAATAAAATTCACTGAAGTTCATTCAATAAAATATATACCGACAGCCTAAGATGTGTACACAAAGTTAGGGCTATCAAAGCACTTTTGATTAGATAACAGATAAATACTGCCAAAATAAACGTTCTTTGAATTAAATTATACCTTATGAGATGGTACAATTAAATTCGTTCTAATTAAAACAAGCTCTATGTAAGGAAGAGGCCCAAAGTTTGGGTTATTGGAGTTTCAGACGTTTAATCGTAGACACAGTTTGGTCGAATAATATATATACTTTTAAATACAGGACATATAAATATGGAAAATACATCCACACTTCTCAATATAATTTAAAGTGGACCAAAGTCTATAAATATAACCATGAAAACGTTAACCTCAACCTCGTTAGGAGCGTTAGTTTTAGACGGAAATAGGTTACTTTGCAGGGAAAACAAACCCGGGGTTTCGACAGAGATTGTTTACAGTTTTCGACACTGTTTTTTATAAGGCAATCGCAGTATAAATGATTGCAGTAAGTGTACACACAGATAATATTATACATTATGTTTAAACAGTAAGACTGTAAGCAATCGTACGGTAACATTCAACAATAAACCGATTAGCATGAACTGTGAATACATTTATTTCATTCTTAAGCGTGTATTTAAAGAGTTTCACCCTGAGTTTATTAAGGCACTACCGAGTTTCTTTAAATTTGACAGATAATAACAGACAACTCAGGATAACTCATCTGCAAGTACTGCAAATCCCGGTAGTAACAACATTAATAAACATTTTAATGCGTGTCTACCGCCATCTAACGGACATGAGCTGACGAAGTGAGAAATCCTACATATTAAGAATGTCCATTGCAGTGTGAGCGATGCTTGTTAATTGCAATGACATACAAGCATTTGTTTAAGCACAGATAAATTCACACACCAAATAAAATGAATATGCTTTATTCTGAAAAGCATCCACGTACCAGTATTGAAACGTAAATATGTGAAATTAATTATATATGTAGGCGTCTTCATCTTAAATTATAACATATCTATATTTACAAAGATTTTTAATAATACAAGGCAGAGTTCACTCACATTCTTATAATCGTAATAGTATTTTATATCGGAACGGCACACTTGGGTTAACCGCTCAATTGTGAGACGTCATGTGGCGCGAGAGGTGATGTCGTTCTCGGAAATACTCGTGACATATGGGGCAGGTCAGCTTCTCTTCCCTTCTCCTCACCTGTGACTCCGCGGCGAATTCTTTCTTATGGTGTGACCGCATGTGAAACACCAAGTCAGAGGTCATTCGAAAAGAGAGGTTACATTTGGCGCACCAGTTCTGCACCGAAACGCCAAAAGATGTGAACGTCGGTGGGAGGACTGTCAAGGAAGATGTAGTTTGTAACTGTACTCCAATGTGCCTCTGCCAGTGCTCCGGCGCATAAGAGAAAGAACTGTTCGGGGCAACCGACGTCGTAATGGACTGCGAACTAGACAAATCACCGTTTAACAAACTGGATCCCAGTAGACTGCTATAACCTAGGATAGTCTTAGAAGTAATCGTGCCCGACATGTCCTCCGGGCGCTCTGATGGACCACTTAAGGTATGGGAAGGGTGCGCGGAAGAATCGTTTGCAGTCCTTTTATTTGGTTTGAAGAAAGCGCTTTTCTCCTCCTCTCTGGTAGCTTTAGGGAAGACGAACGAGAAAGCACTTCCAGTTGACTGTAAACCTTTGTCTGTCTCGACGCGACTCTGTCCAATCTGGTCAAGTCCTGTCTCATCAACTGTCTCCCTTGCCTTATCGCTTTTCAGCTTTTCCTTTACCCTTCTAACCTCAGTAAACGCACTCTGTTTACGTTCCGGAATGTCCTTCTTAAACAGATACCTGTCCGCGTTCATTTTCATAACAGTGACTGCCAGCTCGGGGACATTTGGACCCTCTCTGTTAATATGAGTAATGTTACTAACATTGGAGATGTTGGTTTTCTCCAGCAAAACAGTTTTTCTGGTTCTGTGGCTCTCGGTTTCGTCGTGTCTCCTTTTCCGATGCTGAAAAAATTTGTCGGCCTCCTCGCTGATGTTGGATTTTTTATGCTCCAAATCTCTTGCAATATTGTGGAAGTCGGTCACTCGTCGATTTTGCAGCTTCACTTCTATAGTTTTTTGATCATGAAACCCCCTGTAATGCCAATCGTTTTTCAGCTGCGTACAAAGAAATCGACGATGGGAAAGATACGGATGCTCGTTCTTGAAGGTCTGGTTGCAATTTATACATTTGAATTCTGTATAAATAAACAAATAAAAATTAGTACATATTCAATCAATTAAACACCGACTGGTATTGATATATTAAACAAACACGCTTTCGCAATATAAATTAATCAGTATTCATATTCGTAAACAAACGTTTGACAATTGGCCTTTAGTTGTACTTTATCAATTGATTTCCTTCAAATAACAATTTGCTTATTTGTCGTCTCTATGCTGCCAAATCATTTGTACGTTCAAGAACCACGCGCCAAGAAGCGCAGCAGGGCCCGCTTAGAGGTCAACCCCATCACTTTCTTATTTGGCAGTTTAAGGTTTTCACCAAACTTGTTGCTGTTCTTACCATTCGTGAGTGTTCTGGTTTCCATTTCGTTAAAACCCAACAGACGCGAGAGTTCTTCGTCATACCAAACAAGTAGCTCTTCTTCTTTCCGAATGTTCCGAAGAGTTCGAAAATACAACTGGCCACTTTTTAGGTACGCTTCGACGTTTTGTTCCTCCTTGTTGCTTGCAGCCTGCACCAGTCGTAACCAGGACAACATCAGATGGGAACTATTAATAGCCTCCGCATCTACCTGTTGAAATATATAATAGTTTTAATATACATTACATTTTGAGCATAAACCTTGCTTACCGAGAGTTTCAGATCGATGGCTTTTATTATTAATTTAACACTCGATACAGAAAACGGAATGTGTTCCGTGTAAGGAAAATTCCGCCAATTAATCACATCTAACTGTTTATTACGTTTAACGGGGCTGAAGTATATTTTAGATAGCTCATACCCGAAAAACATAGGATTTGCTTCTTTTGTCGCTGCATTTCAGGGCAATGAAGGCGATGGTGTCATAAAAAGTTTTCTGTAGAATGCAGGGTCCAAACGAAGCCCCAACTGGAAGATCCCGTGTTACGTGCACGCTTGTGAAGAGGTCCGTGGGATAGTGATGCTGAAATTTACTCTCATTGCCCCAAAGTGACCGTGGAAGAAAATTGAGATCCATGCTTAATCTGAAAAAAATTAACAACATTTTATTTAAATGTAGGCTACGACATATAATGATTTAATATGTTACAAAATATTGAGGTTAGAACACGGGTGATGCAGATCGTGTAGATCACCACGACCCGTAAACGTGATAGAGTATTTTTCCACGCGTGTGATTGCCGATATCCTAATAGCAATGATACATTCGCCTCAATTTAAAATAATATTAAAGTAAATTTAAACAATTAACCAAGATACCCACATTTCATTGTCTTGCGTTAATAAATCGTTATAAACTCGAAACTGCAACACTTTTTTCAGCGCATTTTTGTTCAGCCTATATTTATTTACTAAAATGTTTATATACAACATTTTAAATTTTAAACAGTGTATTTATAACTAAAACGTTGTTTTAGCAATAACACCCGCTGTTTACACAGTAAAAACTTTTTTTTTTACAGTAGGCTATAATAATAAACGTTTGCCAAATATTTTATCAATTCCTACGAGCGCTACTTAGAAGGCTAATTTATTCCAATTACAATGGAAGACGTGTAACATTCTTAAGCAAACGGAAACCTGATAGAAAACTTTATAATGACATTACTTATTTTTGTGAAGAGTCAATGGTCCAGAGCACAGTCGCTCATTTAAGAGGACCTTTTGTTTCAGTGTTTCAGTTTGATTTCTTCCATTGTCTGCCCATCTGGCATTTGAACCGTCTATTGCGCGGCCTTCTGAAGTGCATAGTTAGGAGTAAAGGGGTAAATATTTTTCTCCGCACCTCTATATATCCATTATATATGTATCAGAAAATATATATATTTTTATAATTTAAACTATACGGGAGAAACTATTTTTACTTGCAGAAACTAATTGTTTCCAGCAATGTTTCTAGAGTGTGTATGAAGACTACTCACTGCAGATAAGGAAACAAATTAAATTCAAGTAGATATTCTCGCCAAATAAATTACAGTAGTTTTACTGAAAAAAATAAAATAATACGGAACGGATAGCGCATTGAATACTCACCAGCCGGATGTGGAAGTTCCCTGGACCTCAAGAGTAAGAAGATGCTCTCTCCGTAGCAGGTGCAGTATGTGAGACGCCGCTTTCTGCTGTCGCTGGTAGAGTGAGCGATCACTGCGGAGTCCGGTCTTTACTGCCACTTGCGTCGCTCAGACACACACTTATCCGGGCGGAGGAGGTGGAGAGCATTCATGCGTGATGTTCCGCAGTCAATCTCTTTCGCCCCCTACAACCCCCAGGTGGCATTTTGATTGGTGCTTTTCTGATTTTACAAGCCGCCTGCTCGAATCAGCAATGGAACTTTAATTATTAAAAAGAGTACATTGTGGAAAAAAAATGCGTAGAAACCACGTGCACTTGACACTGCTATGTATTACCCATTTGTCTTACTCAACTGTGCATTGTCTCCTATATTAACATAAACTTAATATTAAAAACCTCCTTCGCATTGTGCAATTCTAACATTATACTCTAATATCATTCTCGCTAATTTCTGTCATCTGTCAAAACTTCATATAAACTAGATTTTATTTCCACTTCTATACATATTTTTTTTTTGTATAATTATGTTTTCGGCTAGTAATCTTAATGCGTAAATCAAGTTAAATTTGCATGAAAAGTTTTAAAATCCTCATATAGGCCGTGCAGTAATCCGTCAGGACGTTGGCTCTCGTTATCTTCTTTTCTGAACATTTTTAACGACGTCACTGCTGTTATATTTATATTTACGACGGTAAATTTGAAAATATAAAAATAAAATATCAGGTTCGGTTTTGTAACCGAATTGGCGCGGTCTATTTCGAATGTTCTCAGTCGATTCAACTCATAAGAAAATGCGAATCTGGATTTCGAGATTCATGGTCATGAGGTAAAACATTTTTGGCCTGTATTGTTTGTACTAAACATGACTGCGCTGTTGTGACCTGGTAAAATAACACAATATAGGAGGCATTCAAATAATGTTTTATATAAACCTCAGTTAAAAATATTTTACGTGTGTCTGCCATGTTTAACATGAATGTCTTCCTTTTTTGAACTTTATAATAAAGAAAATATGTGACTCCAATCGACATCGGTTGATAAATCAGTTGATATGTACGAGTCACTTCAAACATTTGGCTTAGACTAAGAGTCAGGACACGTACCTGTCAGAATAAACAATTTACTTTATCTTGTTAAGATGAATAATTAGCTGTGCTTAACTTTATCTTAACATTTAATGGGCAAAACGGTGTTAAGGCCTACGTCGGTTCCAAACTAAAGCCCACTCACTCTTTCTCACTTAATTTTGCTCTGTTCAAAAATTTTATAATTCTATTGAGAAATCATTTTTCAAATTTCAATAACTTTATTAGGCGTCGTGACAGACTAAGAGGTGACAATTTATGTAATTATTCAAAACTAAACTCTGTGATGCATACTAATTCCTTCTGTACAAATCAAGTCACTGTTTTCATTATGTTTGTAGAATTTGAATAATGTATTTGCCTAGTGGCAGAACAAGACCAACACGGATCACATGTCGTTTAATAATGCTCAATTTTACTTGTAGCCCGAGAAAATACAGATCTAACGGATGTTAAATGACTACTTGCAACTATGTATATGTATAATTGTTAAATAGGTGTGGGGTCAGTGACACACGTCAGTAAATGGATACATTTTGGTGTGAAAACGACAGTTTAGCAGTATTTAACGATTGATTGTTTTTAAAAAAACGTGATTAAATAGATGGTTCCTATCTCACTTGCTTTTATCTTAGTCTTAGAATTAATTATATGTCATGATGAATTTTAAAGGACCTTCGAATAACTTCGTGACACTGTTTTCCATATTTAGCAATACAATGTTTTCGAATAATTTGCTGTTAACCCTCTTAGCATAGATCTCAGCAAAAGCTTTAGTGCGACATTTTGTACAGTTTCACCATTTATCCAGCTGTATTTTTGGACTTCAAACGTGCACCCCAATGCAACCTAACTGCAACGATAAAACTAAATATCTGGAAAGTACATATTTATTGGCAATATATAACATATTAACAATAACGGTAATAATAACAACAATAATCGTAACAATACTTTTTGTTTAAATCTAAGATTTATAATGCATCCTCGGGCGTTATCATTCCATCGTTTGAAACTACTGCAACAAGGATTTTGTTTTTCGTTTTTTCCACCGTAATAACAACAAGATACTGAACCGTGGTAGCTCCGTTGGCATGCTTTTCATTGCTAAAACAATTGCTTGTTTAATTTATATAATTTATATTTATATAGAAAGGTATCTGGTTAATTTCAAGCAACGTACGTAACCAGGTCTAGTGGAATTTTGTAGAGAGCTGCGCTATCGGTATTTGAAAGGTTGCTCACAAATTGGATTTTTTTTTTCCGGAAAAGGGAAGTCGTTACACTACTGGATGTATTGGCACCCTGCTCTGGTTGCTTGCTCAGCGTACGAGTAGCCTACTTTTGAAAGACGGCGTAGTTTAAGAATCGAGCCTTCGGACACAAACAAAGCGTCACCGACAAAAACCGTCACCAGCTTTTGTGATTGGTGTTTTCTTGACGTATCTGCGTCGGAGAAAATATTTTCGAGACTTTGTGGATATGTGAAGTGCTACAGAATTTCTCCTCGTTGTGTTTCTGTGTATTTAACTGTCTGGGAAAAGATGGCGAGTTTTTTTAATAACGCGTCTCTTGCCCTGGTCTTTCTGGGATTTTTGATGCACACATTCCCGCCCTTGAAAGGAGAAGATGTTGCAGGAGACGAGGAGAGGTCTTGCCAAGGTGCTTTCGACTTGTACTTTGTCCTCGACAAGTAAGTGACTGTCATATTTATTACATTTTATTTTCTCCTCGTTGGACATAGCCACGCAACAACGGATTGTCGGCGAAAGCGGTCTAGTCAAACCTAGTCAAATTTTTTTACTTTTTACAAAGTTTAGCCATACTGCGACCTTATGTGTTTTTTAGTTTTTGGGTGTAAGAACTTCAGAAGGTAGTTCATAAGGAAAATGTTGTATATTACCAGGCGGCGTCTTGAGGTATTTATTCGTGTAATATGATTCTGTTATTAATATTAAATAATATTTATGAATATGTATTAACCCAAGGAAGTAAGATGATAACAAATTGGCATGGGTATATGTTTTGGGTTGTTTGTTTCAATGCATTGTGTTGTATTCGCATTCAGAAAAGTTGAGCACTTTCGAGCACAGCGCACAATTAGGTCTGCTGTTTCACTTCGCCTCTCCTGCGGTTACAGCTGTCCAGCTGGATTGTTAGCTGTCTAAATCTGCGCAGCCCGTATTTCGACGAAAGAGTAGTTTTTGTTATTTGTAGTCTTTTTCGCAGACGTCTGAACCGCTATAAAATCGGCAATTAGGTAAATAAACCACAAAGCCGGTTTCCAGCTGTGCACTTCGCTAATGTATGTATGTATGTGTGTGTGTGTGTGTGTGTGTGTGTGTGTGTGTGTGTGTGTGTGTGTGTGTGTGTATATATATGTATATAGACACATCTATATATATAACGGGAAAAATAGATTTTTTGACTGTTGAGGCTGTAAAATATGTTATCTCACTTCTCCGTTCTAAAATCGCGAGGGAGAAATAAATGTGCGTTTTGAACTATTTCGGCTACGCACGCACATTCGATCTACTATGAAATTTTAGAATGAAAAAGTGAGATCACAGATCATCGTCGTATATAT
>JAOYSI010004310.1:0-14408 GCA_025775065.1 Hiodon alosoides
CCCCCCCCCCCCCAGTCGCCCCCCTGTAATGCCCGCCAGTGATCCTCCGCCGGATTAAGGCAGCTTCAGCCTGTTTGCATGGTCAAGAGGGGCCCAGCTGCACTCTGGCTGATTGCAGACAGGAAACCCCTTTTACGGCATATCATTTTTGCTGCAGATTTAGGTCAGGGTTGGAGATCAGGGTTGATGTCCCTTCTCCCGCCTAAATGGTGAAAAGGTACTCTATAGACACTAGACATGCTAGTACTGCCTGATATAATTAGAGGTTGGCTCTCGTGGTGGTGTTGTTTGTTTTTTTAAGTTTGCTTCCTTTTTCAAGATAAATTAACTTGCTAATGGCCGAATGATTTGGCTGCTGTTTAAAGAGACTTGCTAGCTTGCCGCTAGCGTTCAAAGTACCGACATCCCTGTGAGCCTTTGATGGCATTTTAACCCAATAAGAGGGCACGCCCCCATCGTGGGTGATCTTCCTCTTCTATGGAATTGGCCCGTTTCAGACAAACCGCTCAGACCCCTGACCCGCGGTTCAGCCCTTAAGCCGGAGTCAGATGCGGAGACAGCTGTTTGTGTCTGCCCCATTTCTGCTTGGCATGATGCTGAGCGACGACATATGTCAAATCGGATCAGCCCTAATGTATCACTGCCCTGGGAGGGCAAAAGAGGTGTGGTGAGATTGTGGAGTTCATCAAGAGAGTAGACAGGAGGAAGGGGAGGTTAAATGGTAAAGTGCACTTATGGCAGATGGTAGCACACCATACCTTCAGTTTGACATCTTTTTACATAGGATAGTAAACCATGTGACAAGGTCTAATATCAGCCGGTCCTGACAAGGTGCGGCTCTGAAGCAACAAATACAGGGCCCACCAGTGCCTAAAGAGGAACAACAAATGACATAAAACAAATACAAGCTCTCTAGGGGGACTCAAAATAACAAGAAGCCAAATTCAGACGACCACGTCCCCCCCCAGGGAAACGTAAACCCTCATCTCTCCCCATTTACCCTCTGCTTTCAGTTGCCGACGCTCCAGATTAATTAGTCATGTGCGGTGTAACGACAGTGAGGGCCCAGCAGCAATACATACTTTTATATCAGAAAGTAAATAATAGCAGCAAAAACAATAAAAATACATTCCTAATAAATCAACGGTCATTTGACAATCCGGTGCTGGTCTGGGTCAGTTTGCCCAGGTTTTACAAACAACCCAGGTGTGGAGAAAGAGGCAGCTCTTTAAAGAGGTGTCAGCTCGGTACGGATGTCTCTGTGAAACCCACCAGCGATACACAAGGTTTATCCACATTTTACTGCATTACCAGCCTTGTGGAGCAAACACAGAGTTGTGGATAAAAGGTAAGTAAACAGGCAGCATTTAATTAAGGCAATTAATTACCCCTCGCCTAGACTTTTCCTGCCTGATTAATCCCCCTTTTTTTCTTCTTTTTTTTTCCCCAGTGCTGGTTGTGGCCGTGTTGTGACATGATGCGTTACACACGCAATTCTGATTAGAGTTATATAGGGAGGTTGATGATTATGGGAGAGAGCTGTCAAATTAGTAATTTAATTTTGTCGCTTTCGATTAGGTTTTTTTTCCCTATTAGTTAAGGGGATGGGTATAAACTGGGAAGTCTGGTAGCTGAGCGATCTCCTATTTAGAAATGATTAAACCTCGGCGTAAGTGATTTTATTACTCCCACCGTCATTTAAAAGCTGCAGCGGCAGAACGCATGGCGAAACGTAATTTGGGGGAACGATTGACGGTGCAAGGAGAGAGAAAAAGGGGGAAAATTACTGGAGATTATTTGACTGCTGCTAAGCTATTCATGGTCAGGGTAATTCTGCAACCATGCACTTTTAGCAAATCTGTGCTCTCTCCTGCCTTTCAAGGGCCTATCTTCAAAGTCAGTTAAAGCTACACCACGGGGGCCATCATGATGTGCCCTCTGAGGTGAACGTAATTGGTAGTTACCAGCGGATAGACTTAGAGGGAACAGTTTTAATCATGGGACATCTTTTTCTTTGAACCTCCGCAATCTAGAATCGTTATGGATGAACTCACTCCATTGCAGTGCTGGTGAATCATCGTAATCAATGTGGTCTAATACGCGGCGCCCGTTCTCTCGGATCCGGCTGTGCTAAAACGGCGCACGTCGGCTTCGCAAAGTGGGGCCGAAAGTGATAATGCAAGTAATTAGCTTTGAAAGAGTTCAAAGTCACCCAAAAGGGTCAGAAATGCACATGCTGTCACATTTCTGTAGCATTGTGGGGGGTTTGTGAGGACTGAACTGAAGGAATGCCTTCCCTGGGAGATGACAGGGAGGGTAAACAAGATCCTTCCGCTTGATGTTCTGAAGGAATTTTTGACAAGTTTGACGGGCCTGATCCTGGCGCAGTTTAATTTTTCCATGAGGATTACGGAAGTCGTGGGTCTTGACAAGGATGGATATAGGACATGCTTTTGCGTTCGGTTTAAATAGCCTCGCAGCGCAGAAGAAGCCTATCTGCAAACACATGTTCATCAGCTCAATCATTTAGTCTCTTTTGTATTATTTTCACATCTCTGTATAATTATGAATATGAAGCAGTAAAGTACATTTAACACACAAGAAAGGGTTCCTATTCATGATGCAAAGCTCCTAATGATTAAGTCATACAGTTTTGAAATAAGCAATATTTTATTTCTCTTTGAAATGTCTCCACATTTGCCTGTTGAAGTTTACATCCTCTAGATGCATGAATCATTCATGCGGGGCTTGTCACAATCAGTATTCCTAGCATCAAAGGAAGTGCTCTCTGGGGCGGAGTCCTCAGATGCGGTTAGCTCCAGCGAAGGTGTCACCTGTGTTTGTCTGAAACGGCAGCCAATGAGAAAAGCGTGAGCCGGCAGGACTCCGCCCAAGACCACTGAGCTTTGTGTGATTGCAGGGGGCTCTGAAGGGCTCTCCCTGCTTGTTGGCGAAGCCCTGACACCGGTCAATTAAGGACTTAATAACACCACACTAATGAAGAGGGCGCCTGCCAACAAGCTTAGCCTATTGATCGCCTGGACGGTTGAAAGTACGTCTTCGCAGGGATCAAAAGGCCAGTTGGGAATGCTCCGCGGTAAGCAAAAGAATGATAATTAACATTCAAGAAGTTTGAGGCTACTTCTTTTTTTTCCCCCAGCAATGCCCAGTAGTTGACTCACACAACCCGAAACCACAAAGAAGCATTTGCACAAACATAAAAGGGGAGCTTTGAAGCGAACACAAGAGCGAACAGCCGTCTCACGCTCGCCATCGGAGCTCCACACGGCTGCCTTAGACTAGCTTACGCCAACCCACCAGCAGAGAGTGACTTTGGAGGGCAGCGGGGAGATTAGGACGTTTCCCCGTGCTCAGCGCGGCGGGTTTGAGATCCAGTTTTATGTTCCGCTGGGGAGTGTTTGGCCAGTGGTTAATGATGCGGCCACATCACCTCAGAGGACTGTGTGAACGGACTGTCTGTTCTGAGGAGATAAACCTTCAAGCTTTTCCTTTCACCTGTTTTCAAGCCTCATTTCATGGTAATAGGGAATACCATAATTTACATCACGCTTGTCAGTATCAAGAAGAAAAAATCAGCTTTGAATATAAAGATTTTCTTTTATTCGTGAGAGGGCATTCGGCTCGGACAGGGGAATCTACCGTGGAAGAAGAACTCTGCACGTTTTCAGTTTAAACATTTAAATACAGGCACAAACGGTCATAGTTTCATTGGTCAAAGGGTGTCATATTTTCTGAAATTTAGGCACTTCATTTCTTCATTAATCTCTTCACGAATAAAATGTTATAACATCTGACTTATTTCCCCACGTTTTCAAATGATTGGAGCCTACGTACTGCCCAATTCCGTAAGTGTGGGAATCAGCAAAGTCGCCTTAGCTTCAGGAAACATATGGTCTCAGGGGACGTTTGTTCTACATGACTAAAACTGTTAGCCCAGGAAGCAGTGGCTTTGTTGTAACTGATAGCTGAGTGAAACATGCCCTCCCCTTTGACGGACGGGCTGCCCTACGTCCCCACCGCGCATGGTGAGAGGGAGCGTTGCCTCGCCTCGCCTCTGCGGAGCAAAAAGGGGGGAAGCCCGAGCGTTGCAAGGGCATCGCTGAAGCGGTACCAGGCCGGATTCCCGCCGCGGCCGAGAGAAACGCACCGTTGGGTTCTTCCTTTTCAGACCTTGTCCAGGAGGTAGGCTGGCGGAGCTGAACCTCAGCTGCTCAATCTATCGCCTTTCAACCGCCCATCTTCGCCGAGGGTCAATCCCCCGAGAGACGGGGCTGTCGTATCTGTCTGCACATACCCCAGCACAAGGGAAAGGACTGGAACTCTCACGTGTATTATCAGTGGTCAGTCATCTGAGAGATGGGCTTTTTTTTTTAGGCTGTTAGCTGTTCAGAAGATTGAATTTTGGTTTATTTTTTTCTGTCCTCTGTTGCGAAACGCGGTTTTAATACATACGCTTAAGCAGGATCACGTTCAGCCATGTTTGTTTTCAGATTCATAAAATGATAGCTTAGCCACTACAACTGAACCCAGAGAGGGAAAATCCCAAAAAAGATAAATGGATTAGGAATGTATTATTAAATACCACGTAAGTCCAAAATCGCATAAATTGCGTATTTATCTCTTAGCAATATCTCTTTTTTCCCCCTAAATCGCTCGCTCTTTAGGACTTAAAAAGCTCGACAAACGTTGTTCAAGCGCTGAGAGAATGTTCAAAGCGGTGGGCGTTCCGTTTTTGCCTGATGGAGTGTGTTTGGGCCCTGGAGCCATGGAAGGGTACAGATCTTTGATGGCTCTCACCCCTTGACAGATATAATGTCCGTTTTTCGGTGTACAGCATTCTGTGCAGGTGAAAACTTTCAGGGAAAAATCGTAACATTGTACATGGAGTTGAATAGCGTCTATTGGAATGACTGAGCCCAAGTGCGTACAAAGCTTCATATTGGAGTGGTCCTGTGGGACGGTTAATGCTGTAATCCAGCAGAAAGGTAGTCTACAGCATTCCACAGTCTGATTCTGCTAGAGTTTTCTGTCAAAGAAACAGGGGTTTGTGGGTTTCTCTGCAGTTGTCAACAGGAGTTGACTGGGCTTATGAGGTGAGATGTGTTTTTCATTTCTCGGGGAAAAGGAACAGAAAAGCTAGGCTAAATAATAACTATGAGAAACAAAGTTGTTTGTGACTATGCAGGTTTGTTCGGCCAGGAAGCCCCATTTTATTTTTATTCTTGAAGAAACCTTTCTGTATTCAGCAGCGACTTGTCTGACGTCCTCTTTTGTCTCTCGGAGAGGCAGACTGACTAGGTTCAGACCTGTCTGTGATTATCTTTTCCGAACGGCCAATGATGAATAGCGACGTGTTCGCTGTGGTCTGTGTGGCATACACAAGGGGGCCCGAAATTCAGTGAGCTTTTACCTGACAAGTCTTTCTTGGAAACCCCGAACACGTACTGAGCCCTGGGGGAATTGCTAAAAGTCCACTTGAGTTTTTGTTTAAAAAAAAAAAGAGAAAGGAGAGCATTAAAAAACACTTTCACCATCATTACTGGGTTGTTCGTTTCAAACTTAGTATTTCTGCTGCCTGAGGTGCTACGGATGTGGGTGTCATTAGCTTACTGAAATATTTAAACTGCAGGATTTGTACGACAGCATGTATATAAAGGATAGGAATTAGAAACAGCCTTCTTGCCCTTGTAGGAGGTACACGTTTTCCACAACAAAAGGTAGACTACAGCCCTTTAAGCTGTTTAATTGGCGGTTTAAAATTTTTGATCTCTATTAGCTTCCGGCTGTTAATTATATAGAATTTTTATTATTTAGAGTATTCAGGTTTACAAGGGAGATCGATAATGACTTGGTAATACGACACTGTATTGACTGAAATCTGAAGTAGCTGTAGTATACAGATCTGTTGATCGCTGTTTGTTAGTTACAACCAAATGCAAAGTATTTTTTTGTTTTAATGTGCGGTTCAAAGTTCCAAGTTCCCACCGCTTGTTTTTAAAAACGGCCTTTTAAGTTATGGATAGAGTTGTGGCCATCATCACATTTGTGTTAATGCCTGTTACATCCCAGCTTTTAGCAGAGTGGGCATCATGCTGACAACGCACCAAGGAAGCCCCTTGCGGCTTCCCTGCAGCCTCCTGCCCCCTGCTGGGTCTGAAGTACTTGTAATGCCCTGCTGCTTTCCAGGAGGTGTTGCCGTGGTGACTGAGTGAAAGCCTTGTTGATGTCAGGCCCCGGACTGGAGGAAAACATATTTATTGCCATTTCACACTTTGAACATTGTGAGAGTGTGTTGTCATGGTGGCTCTACAAGACATATGTGTTTTGGCACCAGGACTTTAATGTCATTTTTTTGTGATTTTTTTTCTGACCCCCGGTTCTGTTTTAATTAGATTATTTCATTCCACTCTTACTTCTTCATTATACAGACTTGACTAATGGAAATCCATATATGGGGAGATAAAAGTGGGAGAAAAGCTGACAGATGTTTGAGCAGGCTGGAATGCAATCTGACCACATCTATGTGGGGTTGTAATAATGGCTGCCCCTGCAAATGGGGGGTGGGGTGGGGGGGGGGCATCAGCGAGACTCATAGTGATAAACGACGGGGATCATGCTGTGTCCACTGTGGGCTACAAAAGCGATGTGAGAAGTGGAAGCCAATTCTGCGGGACCCCCTCCAACCATTCGATCCAGAAAGGCAACCAAGAAAATTGACTTCAGGATGCAATCAGCCGGCCTTCAGGAAAAAAGGGCATTATGAATTTTGACAATGCTGCTATAGAAGTTAAATGATTAATGAGAGCTCATCGCTATCTTGTGGAAGGAGAATGTTTGGCTGAAAACCAAATGCCTAAAAATTGAGGAGCCTCTATTAAACTATACATGTCACGAGTATTAGTTTATTTTTCCAAAACAAAAATGGTTTGTAAGTAGGCTGTGTGGTGCACTATTTTTTTTCATTTGAACAGCAGCAGCATATTGAAAGATGCTGCTTCTGAAAGATTTTTACCTGAGAGGGATAAAATGTAGACTAGTGATAATAGTTTTGGTAAAAAATGCACATTGTTCCTGTAAGCTCAGTAAGTACTGTTAACCTTAAACTAATAACCTTTCCAATCACGAGGGCATCAATGTGTTTTATTTCTTTATTTTTATCAAACACTATTCTTTAACAGGTTCTCTTCCTAATTGTAAGAGGAAGGTTATCTTCCTAATTGGAGGAAGGTTCTCTTTTAAATTGGCACCCCTACTGTGAGGAGCCAGCACGATTCTCCTAATCTGAATGAGTCACTCTATATTTAGAACTGGTAAAGTAGCTGGTAAGGTACGTTACAGCAGAAATAGAAAAGTGATGTTTAACATTGCTCAAACTCCCTTGTAACTTGCAGTTCTCTCAGTGATATTCCGTATGATGAAAATCGCATTAGTGTATCCCAATGGAAGTCGGAATCAGAATGTAGGCCATGCTTCCGTGATAGTTCCATTCGACTGTTGTCCATTGGACAAACCCTGCTTGTACTATGCTCCCCTGTTTGCTGTTGTATGTTTTCAAAGATGATATTGTCCGAGGGTGGACATAGTACTTGGAGAAATATGTGTGTCCCATTCAACGTGCGATTCTTGCTGGTGCAAAAAGCAGGTCCTAAGCTCTGAGCGTGTAACAGAACCTTTGCCCAAGACACTTGGGGGTGTTGAAAACATTTCAAACCCAAATGGATTCAAACCCAGTTATTTTCCCAGTATCTCACGTCTTTCACTGGTTTGATTAGGCCTTCATCTGACATAGGCTTTACTGACCTAAACGTGTGATGTCTCTCAGCAGAGACGTTTCTTAAGCCCTTGATGGTAGTTCAAGGAACGGGAATAAGCAGACATGCAATGATATGCCTGCTCCACATGACCAGAGATCACAGGCTTCATTAAAGCTCCCTGTGATTGGGTCCACTCTTCATTGACACTCCTGCAGCAGAATGTGCGCAGCTAAATCCCTTACCGCACGTCACTCATGAATACGCCGCCTTCCTCTGTGGCAGAGCGCCGTAGTGTAAACGACTGCCGAGGGATGCTGAGCCATTGCCAGTTGCATTGCCTGAGATGCTATTTATTTGTCAAGGTCATTCCCCCACCCATGTACAGTACATGGATATACATGGACATGGATGTAAGCATCTTAAATGTCTCACGATAGATGGAGCCAGTAGGCACGAATGTAGCACACATGTACCAAAGCACAAATGTAGCTGGAGGTACTTTACGAAACCGTTTAGCTTTTTATCAGTTAAAAAACGTCCTTCCTGGATGACTTTTGAACAGGAACAGCCTGGGGCCGGTATTAGCCGTGTAGCTAGACAGGCAGGCGGTAAGCTTCATCTTGTTTAGAGTCCTTTAAAAAGGGGCGGGGCCGCATTGTTGTAATAAACCTTTAAGATTTTTTTTTACTAGATGTTGTGTATTTGCTTAGTTCATACTTGATGCGATAACTTTCCAGCATAAATGTTGTGTTTAATGACAGCCATCTGCCGAGCATAAGCTTTGTTTCTCAAGCACTTGTAAGCAATTATGATGATTTCTTGTGTCATGTCGTGATTAGTGTCAGCCATGAATCAGGGCAAGAGTGCTGGAGTATTCATTTACATTTGCTGGACCTTTCTGCATTGTAAGTATTGTGTCCATATTTAATCCAGATTGTTATACTCAGAACTTTTTATTGCTGAAACTTTTTTTATTTATTTCTACATGACTGTTGTCACTTCCAAAATCCTCCTCAATGCGTGGAATGAACCACTTCTGGCTGATGACAATGACAAGAGTCCAAAAGTGTCTGTTAGAGAAAAGTCAGTCTCCTAAACTGGTCCGTGTATCTGTAGTATTTATTTAATATCAACAAGCCCTTGGATTCATTTGAATTATAACTCAGAAAATCAAAGGCCTGTATCTTTTATAACATTTTATTTTGGTTAGTTCTGTTCTCGTTTCATTAGAGAAATGGGCTGAAAATATACTCAGTTTTCTGATTTGTGCCTTGAAGTCATTTGGCCTTCATAAATTGGCTCTGTGAAAGGAACGAGGCATTCCGAATTCAGTCAGATCCAGCTACTTGTAAATCTGTTTGCAATATTTTTTGAGATATGGGGGAGGGGGCACTTTAACTGCACCAGCACTGCGCACAGCAACATCAGCATTGTCCCAAATCCTTCAGATATTGTGCGTTTTATTTATATCTGAAGATTGTGGTTTCTGGTCATTTGCTTAAACGCTGAGATCAGAGCATTGAAAGTGACTACAGAGTGAGCCTTGGTATAAAACATATCCACATCCATAATCCATAAAAGCACAGATGGGTGTGACGTTTTTGCACGGTTCTTCTGACCAGATGAATGAGCCGTTCTTGACAGGCCATCCTGGATGATGGGCACTTGTAGGTTCAGCTTCCTACTGCACCCATTATATCCAGCTTGTGGAGACAAGTGACCCTTTGTGTGCTACTTAATTTTTTTACCTAGGTGAATAGTAGTACCGGTGAGTGTATTATTCCTTTACTTTCAGTAGTACAGGTGACCTTTAGCGACTTCAGCAATTTTGCTGCAAGAGCAGAAGGGGAACTTTTGTCTGGAACTTTCTGGAATATATTAGTTGAAACCTTGTGTATAATATATAACACAATCTATTGTACTTCAATCATCAATTTACACAATGCCGTTCGACCTCCTATAAAAAAGCTTTGTATTCCAAAATTGCACGTTTGACCAAATGCTTAATTATACATCCATTTTATTCGCCAGGATTTCAGACAGTGACTTGGAAAGAACGTTGGAATAAGGATATGGGGATGAGCCCAGAACAGCAGTAAATGGACAAGAATCTACGCCATTGCTTGTTTTATGACATGTCAGCAAATGTCTTGCTATCAAGCCGACAGATTGATTCCAGATGTCTTCTTCTGACCCTGAAAAGTTTATTGTGCGTAGACGCTTCTCCACAGTTCTTTGGCAGTGGGGTTCTCTCCATTGCATGCACAACAATGCGCCTGCTGTTTAACTAAAGTCGTCAGGGCAGATTTCACAACCCGGTTTTTATATTAAAAACAATGCTGTCAGAATATAAAATGATTTAAAAGGAGTCTGAGGAATTTGAGAGGATATCCTAACTTACAATCCTTAATGTTTTTAATTTAACTTGGGAAGATCGCTATGCTGAGTATTTGGTGGAAATGCAATCGGCTGTTACTAAAACTATATAATGTCACATATTGCATGGTCATATTGGACAGATATGAATACCAGTCGCAACCAGTAGGTTATATTGGAGGATCAACACCCTGCCCCCGCAAGAAAGTAATCTGTTGTTTATAAAAGTATTACAAATGAATGCTTTGCAGTTTAATCACAGTTTCAAAATGTAAAGTCTGAAAGCTTGAAAACAGTAATTATACAATTATTGTTTTCTGTGCTGTATTCTGATAATACTGGCATTTAATGAAATGTTCCCATACGTGGTGGAGAAGTACTGTAAATAACCCAGTGTCTGTTTATGCCAGCAGCAGCCACTATGCTATCAGATAATTAAACTGCGCGGGCAAAATGCTGAGGCTACTGTGCAGAGAAAGCCACACAATTAAAGTTACTTATCTGGATGCACTGTTATTTTTCTCCAGTACGAGGAAGTCTTAATGCCACTTGGCCAGTCTGCGGCCTTATTTCCATCAATCTCAAACAAGTTCTGCATTCCGCCCAGTTTACCAGCTACCCCAAAACACTTAAAAAGGGAATCCTGGCTGAAATTACGTTTTTTTGAAGTTTTTTATTTTATATCAACCTACATTTTAACAAAATTTCATGAGGTCTTTTGGAGGCTGGAGCTCTTAGTTACTCATTAAAAAGTAGGGCCTATTCGACATTTAATATTGATGCTGTTTCCCTTATATTGCCATTGTAATGCAGAGGTGAGTCTTTGGCACACACACGCCACGCTGATTCTCATCATTTGAAGTGTTTTCACTCAGCCATCTGTTCCAACGGACTCTTTTATTAAGTGACAAACTCTTTCCAGACGTGTTAATGAGTCCTGTGGGAGATGTCAGTGAATGTGTGCTAACATACTTAAAAATGCCTAACCAAATGTATGGGTGTGTGTGTGTGTGTGTGTGTGTGTGTGTGTGTGTGTGTGTGTGTGTGTGTGTGTGTGTGTGTGTGCAATGGTAACATATCTTGTCAAATGTATTGGATATAACAATAATGTTTTTCTAAGAATTTATAGGCTCAGCACTGTTTTAATTACCGTTATAGCTACAATAATGTTTTCTATACCATTAAAAACCATAAGATTTTGAAGCCAAGGACTGGAGGCTGGCATAGCAGTTTCATCAAACATCCTGCAATGGTGATAAGGAATTCCCAATGAAATCGTACTGAGGGATCACTTGCACTCAGCTGTCAGGCATTAACCATGATGGGAAATAGGAAATTTACGCAATGTGAACTGTCGGAGACAAACGGAAAACCCTTATTTGATTAAGTCCTCCCTTTGTTGGAATTGACTTTGATTAACAGCTGCTATTTGTGCTTAGGCTGCACAATGCAGATTGAGTGCATTATGTGTGACTAACCCTGGAGTCGACGGCACAGCAGTCAGGCACGTTGAAATTTAAATCAGAAGAAAATGAAAGTGCTAATTCTTATCTATTATTATTGTTCTATTTTATCATTGCTTAGTAGACAATCTCAGCCTGAGCGACTAGCATGTTTCACAATAATGAACACTCACACAGGCTGCATCACAATAATTACTGAATTATTAATAATCACTGATATTTACTGATATACAGTGCAAATTTAATGCATATCGATACCCCTCAAAGTCAAATCTTCAGTATGATTACCCATTCAAATTTATACGTGGCTTATTGGGAGGTGTAAAACGGAATTAAATAGGCCAGTGATTAAAGAATGATTAGGAGTTGGCTTTAGCCGTTTTTAAATAGGCAAATCAATTACTGTGATGATCGCTCAGGGAAGGCGCTGTAACCTGATGATGAATGTAATAATTACTCAATGCAGAGAAGACTGTTCACTTAAAGAATCTTAAATGCACATAAGGAGTTCTGCTCATAAGTCAAATGATAAGGTTATATGATGCAAACGTGTAAAATGTCTAGAACAAAATATGAATTTTTTTTTTCTTCAATATATTCTAGCTGTATAGAACTGATAACTTTTCAACATTACAGAGGAGTATTTTTAAAAGCAATACATGATGTCAAAAAACAACTTAATAAATACTTAAAATAATTTCAGGCATTTAAAAGCAATTTAAAAGGGTGCATCAATTTTCTGTCAAATAACTGTTTGTTTAGTGGTTAGTAATGAATTTGACTTTATGGTTTCAGTGCATATTCAGAAAAAAAAATGGGTAGATGGTGAAATAATGAGGCATAATCATACATGTCATTAATTACATTTTAAAAGTGACAAAAACACAGACATGATACATAAAAAAATTTTTTTCTAATTTCTGTCATCACTCAAACATCCTATTAACACTAATTTTTCCCTCAATATTTTTGTTCATCAAATTCTAGAGCGTATATAGGTATTTGTTTTCCTGTAGCATCTACAACAAATAACAGTGTTGTTTCAGACAAGAATACCAGGGCGGCATCTCTCGAAGGCAGGCTAAACAAAACCAGGATTAATTTAAATTAGCTGGATTTCATGACAGCGGATTCTGGTTTAATCTATCCGACAAATTCAAACCAGGTTTAAGAAGTCACGCTATGCGCTAGTGGACGTTGTTTTTTAAACATACAGCAGTGATAAATGACGAAACGTGGTTGTAACTATAGTGATGGTAGCAGAAAAAGATAGTGAACCAGTAATGAGCTGATCTGTGCGTTATGCAGACACTTTCACATTTTTTAATCATTTCATTAACATACCTGAAATTATTAGAACATTTATTTTAAAAATTAAAAAAAAAAACGCATTTTTTTTTAATTATTTGTTAACGGTGTACCATGCCAATCATGCAGTGATAAATAGCGTTGCTGTAATGTTCCTGTATTTTACCATATTCACATTACAGATTTTCTCAGTGTCCATGTGGCAGTGTTATTTTCATTTTTACTATATTGTAATGAGATGTGTGATTGATGTGAGGACACCAACTTTATTAACATCAGTTGGCCCTCCAATCCCTCTCGTCTTGTTATTTCTGGAGTTTCCCTTATTGCCAGAAACCATCGACCGGTCTGATCATTTATCAATATTTTAAGGGGGCTAAAAACCTATAAATAAGGTTAATGGCATATTTAAACGTTCCTTTCATCGAACACTCTTAATCACCCTGAAAATTTGTCAGACTGCCACCAAAGTGTTTCGATTAATTGTGGGCCTGCTTTTTCAGTTAAATATTCAGAGAGTAAATGAGGCCTTTCCAATCGTGCTAAATTGAATATGTCACTCAGCAGAATGATATAGGTAGAGTGGTTTTAATTCTGTGCTCTTATATAATAGGCTTAAACTGAAAGCTGTTCTTTAAGTCTTCCACAGCTGATGTATGCTTCTCAATGTTATTTTTCTAATGACACGATTGGTTGCTAATGGTTTCGTGAAATGTTTTCCTCATTAAGGTAGATCCCATTTGCGAGGCAGCAATAACTTATTTCATTGCAGACCTGTATATGAGTTAATTAGCAAATATTGATTTGGTGCATTAATGTCGCTGCGGTGGAGGGAAATTAGTTACATTTATTGTATTTTAATTTCAAAATTTCACCTAAACAACAGATTTTTCCAAGGTTTCAGACAACCAAATTGTTGAATAATATGTGTTTTGATAGCAAAACTTTTTGTGGGGGGTGGGGTTGTCTTTTTTGCCCTGTCGATGGGTATTTACTGTAAAGGACACAACGGGCATAAAGACAAGCGTTGAGAATTAAACGCGAGTAGGGCCCGTGGCATAAGAAAAACCAATGCCATAAGTAGGTTACTTCTTGTAGGGGGTCTGTTTCGAAGCTCCGCCTCATTCCGGGATCCAGTCACTAAAGGCCCAAACCTCACTTTAAAGATCGGCCAGAGCTTTCAGCCACCAAATTATTCATAGCGTGTCCACCCATGTTAAATTGAAAAGGGAGCAGAGGGGGGCTCTGAAGCGTACCTTCCTCTGGTAAGTTAGTGAATATGACAGGGTTATATAATGTCCCTGAGAGAGAGCCACACACGTCACTAACCTTTTAGCCTCAACTGGCTTTACACTTTTCATTTGTTTGTGGGCAAGGGTTTAACACGGGATTAACAGAGGAAGCCCCCATATTAATTCAGGTAGATTAAGCCTGCCCTGATAAAGCAGTATAGCCCCCAGTGCAGGGGGTGGGAGGGAGGGGGAGG
>JAOYSI010004311.1:0-10297 GCA_025775065.1 Hiodon alosoides
AGAGAGAGAGAGAGAGAGAGAGAGAGAGAGAGAGAGAGAGAGAGAGAGAGAGAGAGAGAGAGAGAGAGAGAGACAATTGTGTTCGTATGAAAATCAATCCCTCATTTGGGGGCGGCTATTTTTAGCCACTGGCTTCTCGCGTTAAAGCTGTCAGGGAGAGATTTATCACTAAGTGTTCTCCCTTTGTTTACTATAAACAGAATGTCCGTCGCATTCCGTTTCAGAAGCCCTGGTGTTTATTGAGCTCCGGTGAAACGTTTCTTCCTAGCTTGAGTCAGTCAGAGCGTTCGGTGGCCCCCGAAACATTGGTCGTCAGGGGCTGAGCTCGGCATGAAGCAACAGTTCAGAGGGTTCTTTGGTTTCTCTCTTTTTCCCCTCAAGAGAGGATTAAAAAATTATTTAAGTGCTCGGAAACAAATGCTGTCATCATGTACACCAGGGTGTTGGAGGAAATGTTTAGATACTGAGCTCACTCTGAAAAGAGGGAATATATATGTTATTATATAATATTTTGAGTTTATGTATTTTCCTTTTGGACTATTTCTTTTTTCAGATTTGTGTTTAATTTTAGCTTGTTGCGTGTGGTTGCACACTCGCCAGACGTTTGGTAGGGCCTCCATAGGCCTGCATATGTCCGTGTCACCATGATCGAAGCAAAGGAGTTAATTCATTATGTATAATTAATTATATATAGTTTATTTTTTAATTATTTTTTGAATTTGTTTTAAATGCCCAGTCCTGTGGTTTAGATTCATGAATCAATCAATCAATCAATCAATCCGTTCTTTTTTTTTTTGTATAAGAGCTACATGTGGCATTACAGAGACAACAATTTCCTGGCTTAGACCCACAGAAAGCACACCTGTGGCAGCCCACGGGTCACTGTGGAAACATCATGCAACTGTCAATCACTGGAAGGTAGCCATTTATCTAGTGATGAAAAGCGCAGCGAGGTTGTCATCAGTGTATGAAAGGAGAACTCGACGGTGTTTACATGGATCATGTTTACAACAGTGTAAGCTTTAGAACACCCATGTAGTCCTTAGTTCTCATTATGTCAAGGTTGTCTCACACATGGGAATGTTCAGCGAGTCAACCGAATCAAGGCCGTTTCCCCTCCCTATCCAGCTACCTGCGCCCAGATGCAGTGATACTATACAATCTGTGTGGGAGCCAAAGGCGTGGCTTTTGTAAATTTGCACCTGGTATTTTAAATAAAAGACGTGAGACAAATCGACCCAGTTGAAGATAAGTTACTGAAACGGAGTGAGTATTCGAGTGCTATTAGATGGCCAGATGCCAAAGAAATGTCAACAGAAATGAAAGAGGAAGTTATGTTTCCGCAGGTGAAAAGAAAGTCTGTAACTTCAAGCTGTCTATCTTGCCATTTAAATTGTAGATGGCTGAACATGCGTGATGGTTTTAAACATTGACTATGTGGTATACTGCTATTGTAATGTGGCGCCAAAATGAAAACGTTGCCAAATAGCAAAGTTTTATGCAGTTCATGCTTCTCTTATGGAATTTTCTTTTTTAGGTTAATGATATAAACATGATAGTTCAAGTTCAAGGTTTTTAGTGGTTATTTTTCGTGTTTCGGCAGGCGATATTACAAATGTGAACAAGATCTATGTGTATTAAGAGTTGATCGCTTTTTAGGGTGTTTTTATGTAGGCCCCGTATGTATGTTGTCAGGATGCTCGAACATGTGTGAAGAATAACCTGTGACACGTATATTAATGGGAAGGGGATTTTCGCTGAAACCTTTCTTCCTTCTTCCAAGACGGAAGTAGGGTCTCAACTACTTGACATGTAAAGCACAGAGGATGCCACTGGGTGTGTGGGGTGTGTGTCGGGAGGAACGGAGAGCTTGAGAGAGAGAGGCTGCCGGCCCAGGTTATGTTTCCTCTTACACCCTGTCAGGAGCAGCCAAACGCTGGGCCGGGGAGAGGCGGAGACCTCGTCAACCAGCGAACATCTGGGGGTTTTATAAGCACTTGTGGCATGCCTCTGCCAGTGAAGAGATAGGGTAAAAGGGGATTAAGTTGATAGAGAAGTGTGTTACTGGATCTCGTGATAATGAAAAGCAGTGGAACCTGAATTCCTCTCCCCTCGGTCCCAAAGGTGGAGGTGCATTTATAGTTCAATGAAAGTGAAGAAGAAGAAGAAAAAAATATGTAGGAGGAAAGAACAGATGGCCCCGGACCCCTGAAACAAGAAACCCCCCTAATCCCTCCGCTAGCTATCAGTGGGACCCAGCCGCCCCCCACCCTCCAGAGGGAACCCTCTGTTCTGCCAGTGATTTACTAATATGGGCTCAAAAGAAAAATCGCTGCTGATAGAAAAAAGATAAAATGTTACTATTAATTATTTATTCTCTTTCTCATCTGACTTTTTTTTTTGCTAAACGGGAGAACGCGAGGATTAAAGTATGTTTTGTTTTTTTTAGGTTTGTTTATTCAGATTATAGCTAGATATTTTCCTCGTTCCTAAGTTGAATTTGTTTTAACTGCATTGGGAAGCAAGTTAAAATAACTTTTGAAATAAGCCCTTCTGGTCTCTGGAATGTCACTGGTCAGCTAATCAAAGAAAGTCTTTTGCAGTCTTAATCAGAGATTTTTGGTGCCATGGGTGGGAGTCTGGATTTGTAGTAAGATGCTCTTGAATAATGGCAGGGTTGTGGGACTGCTGCCCCTAGTGAAACATTTCTGCCACACCCTGGAGAAAGGAACCTGGATTGTTCCTGCAACAATGCATCCTAAAATTTCCCTCAAACTACCCTTGTGGAGATCCGCAACAGAATTAACCGGCCTTTTTAATGGAAAACTGTGGTGGCCAATCGCTATTAACCCACTTAAAACATTTTAACATTAAAAAGAATTGCATTATTTAGGACAAACATGGTTCTTACATTGAGAGTTATTTGTTTGATGTCAAAATGCAGACGAGCCTGTCGGCTGCCTTAGTGAAGGCTTTTAAAAATAGATTATCACGGTAACATCTGTCTAATTCATAGGGCTTTGACAAGTTCCCGTGGCGAATTCCATATAGAAAAAGCTTTTCAACGGGATCTCCATATTTGCACATTTTGTAAATTTCGTAAGCATCAGCAGCTGTTTTTCAGAAGAACACGATCCCCAAGGCAGTATGGGTAAGCGATAGTACATGGTCGACAAACCCTCAGGACGATATCTCTCCCGTTATTCCCCCTATCAGGTTCATCCTGTTGGGATTCTTAATTGGTTGCAGTTCGTTAGGGGAAAATAAATCATTTACGAGGCGGTTCGCGTACGAGTGCCTGCCAGAGGAAAACCGAAACCCTAAATCAAACCGATTTTTCGTGATTAAGCAAAGATGTATTTTCGAAATTCAGATGATTTCCATTTGCTACTTTCGGCAGGAACGGCGCGGGAAATCCAGCTAAGTGTCAGGCACTGTATGAAGTGCAGACTCTGGCAGACGTGACCAGAACCGTTGTCGCGCCGTGGGGTGGCAACTGAATCTATGCATGAGGATGGCATCAGGCAATAAAAAAAAATGTAAAAAACTCATATTGAGTGTTGCAGAGCAGCCCACGCAGGGGAAACTCCCCCTGAAAAGAAACCCAATGCCCCCTTTGTTAATTCACACAGTTGTCACGCCCCCGGGGCTGGGACGAAGACTAGCCCGATTCATCAGGGCCCCCGTTTCGTGTTCTCAGGAACTCTTCTTTACAACGGGGTGGCTTTTAATTCAAAACCAGAGCGAGACGTTGCCAATCCCACCCAAAACAACAGGTGCCCCCAGAGCTACAGGAGGGCAGCCTGTATGATTTTTCCATATGGGATGGCCCTTCGGTTCACAGTGGCGGGCCCGGGCCGTCTTTATGTCTCCGTCAGCCACCGCATTCTCACATTAACTCTGGGGGCCTTCTGAAGAGAACAACTCTCCACATGGCCATGCCTAGAATGTGGTGCTAGGAACGGCAATATTGTATTATAATTGTAATATATTGTTATAAATAATATGTAAGATTATGGTTATATAAATATATAAGATAAAGATTAGTAAGCACATATTTCTACGTATTTTCCTTCAGCTTCTGGGCTTTTTTTTGGCTTTTTGTAATGGATCAAAAATAATCTGTATGTGGATTGCCAAGATCTTATTGAAGAGAAAAAGCATTTAGGATAAAAGCGATCATTACATTTTGACTCATCTTTTTTATTTGTTTTGGTTGCCAGACGTATGGACCTATGACATTGGTTGCCTTTGGCCTTGTTCTAAAACATGGCTGAGTGGATATTTGTACGCTAAATGAAGGTCACAAGATGGCTAAATGAAGGTCTCAAGATGGCTAAATGAAGGTCTCAAGATGGCTAAATGAAGGTCTCAAGATGATCTACCTGCCTCCTCATCCTCTTACTTAATGCCGCCACTCCCTTGCTCCTGACCTGAACTCCAGGCGAACCTGGGAGTTCTGGCTCAGGCTATAAAATTGGATTCAGTCCTCCTAGAAAATTATGTGTAAAAGGAACTCCTCACTACCACCAATAAAGTGAAATTAAATGGTGTTTGTTATGGATAAAAATAATAAATGGAGCTGGGCTTTTGAAGTGCTCGCAGAGAAGCAGGCGCTCTCGGCACTCCCGGAGATGGGCGGCAGTAAAAGAGGTTATTGCTGTCATGTCCAGGGATCCAGCCTGTTACACATCACAGATTCCTCCTTGGCCTAATGGCGCGCAGACTTGGGCGTTTTTCATGTGCTTCAGAGAAGGCATTAATGCTGTGAAGATTACCAGGGAGGTTCTTAGCCAGGAGATTTGATTTCAACCATGTGGCAAAAATATTTAGTGATTAGGATATGAAATTCAGGAAGCCCCCAGCCCTTAAGGAGAGGGAAATTGGATGATACCTAGCTGTCCGTTCGACTACAGTTCAGGGTTTGCCATAAATACTCGTCCCAGTCCAAAGTCAATTTGCTGTTTTTATTCCAGCATTCCCTTGCTCACCACATGATAATGTGCTGGAATTCCAAAGTACGAACAAGCTCCCACTGGACTGTCTCTCTTCTGCAGACGCTGTTTCTGCTTTATGGCATGAGATCAGAAGTGCCGTGGGGCATTGTGGGAATTACATAGCCTCCTGAGGGAAACATATATGGTCATGATCATTGGCCAATATGGAGGAGTTATTTTCTCTTGAACACCACTCCCAATTTGTGAGTGTATTAAAATTCTTGTTGCCGCAGCTCCGTTTTACACGCTGAAGCGTGCCTTACCTTGGTCAGTCTTTCAATAAAGGACACAGCATGGAAAAAATGTATCACTCTTTGGGGAGTGATGGATGCCTGTAGAGTATAATATTGGTTGAGCTGGTTGGTTGTGTTTTAAGATCCCTTTCAACTGTTTTGTGCTGGGTTTCCTACCCAAGGCCAGCATACTTTCACTTTTATACTTTCATAGAGATGAACATGTGGAAAAGGTAAAAATCAGCACTTGTGACGATGTGTGTGTATATATATATATATATATAAATATATATATATATATATATGTATATATAATTTTATTTTTAATTCTCCTTAGTGTTACTTAGTTACAGTGTGAATAAGATGTTTCTCTTTTAACACAGAGGAGCTCTGACTCTGAGCAGCTCCGGATCCAGTACAGATGCAAGACAAAGCCCTTGGTTGTTGTAAACAGCGGGCCCAAAACGAGCGGTTTAGAATCAGTTCCCCCGGCCCCATCTCTGTTTAAAGCCCCATTAAAGTGTTTTGTTCTCAGGACACATGACTCATTCGGGACAGAGTCCAAGTGTGCTGATGACCAGAAGAGCACACTGGTGTCAGCGAGTGGCGATGCGGGTTGCTGGAGATTTATGAGTTCGGCGGGCTGCCACGGCCAAGGCCTGGTGCGAACGAGAGCCCATTCTTGCAGTGTGTGTTCCCTCTCTTGTCAGGAGTTGGGACTGAGCGTTGTCCTTGTTTACCAGTGTTAGAATCAGCCTCACAGCTCAGTTTGAGAAATCAGCGGTTATGGTTTCAATTTAACTGGACTGTGCATGTGTACAATGCCCAGAGAGCTATTAGCAAAGTTATAGGAATGATTTTACATATACCAAAATGTTAGCTTTTTTTTTTTTTAAAGAAGCGCAGTTTGCATTGGCTGGCTATTATGTACTTTATTAGTGCAGGTAAAGTTTTTCTCTTTGTTGCTTGAGACTTAAGTTTAATTAGAAACTAAAACAAGTTTTTTTTAAATGATATTGATATTATATCAAGTAGCTGATATTGCTGCCCATTAAAATTTTGCACAGTGCCTTACCTATTCATACCCTTTGTCAATGTAACCAGAAACTTCTGTTAGATCATGTTTTGTTTACATTTAACAAAGGTCTTATTAAGTATGGAGGGCACTGTTTACAGTCATCTGCTGGCAAGCCTAGTTTCCAAGATGACCTTGCATCAGTGTGCTGAGATATGTTTGCCTTGTGTCTCTGTCAGATCCGGTGCAGTCAGCCTCCTTCCTGCTGGAACTGCAGGACGTGCTCCTGAAGACCGGGTTTAGGGACCGCAGCCGGGTCCTGCTTGGTCCGTTCTGCTGCAGCGCCGACCTGGAGGCGAAGTGGTGTCGGCACAGCGGGAGCCCTGGCCCGGAGCAAGGCCCTCCCAAGCTGCTGCTTGACCTCAAGGGGGGGCTGCTTCAGGTCAGGAACCACTGCCCATTCTTTCCACCTGTCCCTCTTTTTCACTGGAGTTTATTTTTTTCCCCTCTCCTCACAGAACTAAAAAACATGCTTCATCACTTTACAGTGGCCCCAGTTTTATCCCTTCTCTGGCTCCCGAAGGCCTCCCATGGGGGGAGGAAAAATGGACATTCACAAACTAATCTTCCCCATCCCGTTTCCCCTTCTTACTGATAAGGTTCCTGTGAACTGTCAGTGGAAATAATATTTCACCCAAAAAAATAGATCTTCCAGTGAATATTTGGATGGGATCTGGCGGGCGGAGCAGAAGAGGGAAACTCCCTGTGATGGGCTGTGCTTTTATTACACGTTATGAACCGAAATATCCCTCAGAGCATAACACTTAATATATAATCATACATTTCCTTTGGTAAATATGGTGGGTCATATTGTTTTAATCAGTTCCTGTACATAAACCACTAGAAATTCTTCCACTCCGGCTCAGACCTGAAATCCCCAGATTTTCCAGGTTTTAGATTTAGTCACAATCCGCCAACACAATCCTCCGTGTGAGAACCGCGTCTTTGACTCACAGATTCCGGTTGGTTCAGCCAAAACAGGAGAAAAATTAGCCAGTTTAGCCCAGCGGTCGCACGGCGGAATTCTAGGCCCAGTCCCTTGACGGTGGGAATTGCCCCGGTCTTCTTCTGCCACCAATAGGTCTTCTGGGGACAGGAGCATCTGAACTGCCTGACGCTGGTGCAGGAGCACCTGCAGAGTTATCTCCAGAGAAGCAGCGATGACCGCGCGGATACTTCGTCGGACGAGCCACTGCCTCGCACCCTTGCCCGCACCCCCAGCCTCAAGACAGAGCACAGTTCTGATGACCTCAGGACGGGCCTTTTCCAGTATATCCAGGACTCTGGTAATCTATGTGGCATAATGCTGCTCAAATACGCAGCTTTAAATAAAATTGTGTGTGTGTGCATAACATAACATCATCAAAAAATGTGCTATAAAAATTGGGCTTTGATTGAATTATTCAGTCAGCTACTATAGCATTCTAATTCGTTTTTTTTACGTTAATATTCCTGGTGAATACTAATTTTAATGACTGGTTCTCTGAGTACAGATTCATCACTTCACCTATTTATGCACAAGATGTTTCCTATAGCACTATGAGTTAAGTGCTTTTCCTAAGGGTACAACAGATGTATTCAAGCTCCTTAAAGGAATCGTGTTCAGGTTTACATACTGGGTTTTAATTATTATTATTATTAATTGAGTCGTGCTGGTCACAACAAATTTTAAATGCCCAGTTAAGCACTCAGTTGTGACTGATGAAAACACACGGTACAGAAAAAATGCACATTTCAATATTAACCGGGGAAACAGTGGTTTACCAATGCAAACACTGCCGGATTATTTCACCAATTGTACAATCTGAACAATTTACAATGGCCCAAATACTACCCTTTCAGATTGAGCCTAAGTTTTTACTAACTGAGAATAGAAGCCATGCAGATGACTCTGACAAGGAAGATGCTCTGAAAAGAACCAATGTCTCCATAACGGATATTCCACAGGATACCTCCGGGTGCAGCCGTAGACACTGCGACTTGCTGCCAAGAGCTGGAGACAATGGGATGTCATAAAAATGCTTAAATACCCCGTACCAAGCAAAATTTATAATACATTAGACTTTTATTGTTGTTTTTTTTAAGACCAATGTGTAAACCAGTACACAATCCCTTTAATATTTGTGAGACTTGCTAAGCCACAATAACAGCATACAACAAAAAGAGGCAATCAAAACCTACGTTTGCACCGTCATCAAAAAGGAACAGCAACAAGCCATCACAAAGTGCGGAAAAAATTGGGCTTTCTGCCTTTGTTGGCCAGTGATTCTGTCATTCCCCCAGAGCAGAGCTGAAAAGATACGTGGCCCTGAGGAACAGGGCTTGCCAAATGACCAGGACGCTCTATTCAAAGTGCTCTAACAGACTGTCTTGGCCTTTCACTTATTTGCCCGACTTGGTTGATCAAGCATGTTGAGCCCTAACTTGGCGATTTGATCATCTGGCTCTCAACATGAGAGCAGGTGTTATGGATGTACAGTCCAGGCTCAGGGTTCCAGGATACAACGACGACTAGTAGATGGGCCTCTGCCCACCAGTCAGAGGGAACCCAATGGACCCACTCTCTTCCACTCAGATCTGGGAGAGCCGAGCTCAAATCCGGCCAAGTTGCCTGTCAGAAACAGACAGAGCTTTCTGTCGCATCTGTTGGATTGTTCTTTTTGCCTTTGACGCATTTCATGCTGTTGTCCTGTTTGAAGCAGGGCCTTTCAGTAGTAAAAAGTGGTCTGTATGCAACATGTTGTGAACAGGGGCTGGCGCTCTGGAAAGTGCTACAGTACATGGCCCTAGGCTCCGAGGGAGACGGTGGAGAACAGCCGTGATTTTCTGTGGAAGCCAGTCAAATGAATACAAATGGAAACAATGCTATTAAAAGCAGCTCTTTTCTCCATTGCATTATAAAAGAATGTCATGTTACTGTGAAAACAACATAATGTGCACCTTAAAGCACACCGTGATTCATTTCCAAAGAAAGCAGCAAAGAAAATCTCCAAATTAGACTTTGGAGTCTCTGGAAACGGAACTTCATTGTTTGCTCCAATGAGGCAAACCAATGTGTCAACCTGGAGTTAAATTTTATATTTTATATTTTACAACAAATATCAACGTATGCTCCAGATGGTTTGAATTACATTTTGAAAAAAGAATAGTAAGTGTAAAAAAGGCCAGATATCACCGTATGAATCGCTCCATTAATCAAACGTGACAGGACAGTTGAAAAGGTGAGGTGTCAGAGATGCTTTCTGTCCTGGCTCCGTAGCCTCCCGGAAGATGCCCGGGACGTACGAGGTGGTGTTCTACAACGAGACGGATGACAGCCCCGGCGTGATGCTGTGGCGGTACCCGGAGCCCAGGGTTCTGACCTTCGTCCGGATCACCCCGGTCCCCTTCAATACCACGGAGGACCCCGACATCAGCACAGCCGACCTGGGGGATGTTCTGCAGGTGTGCAGCCGCTAAATTCGCTCAGTGTTTTAGCCTGACACGGGTTACAGCTTGTATCACTGAAAAACGGAAACGTTTTGTTTGGTTAATCCGTGTAGCTGTGTCCGAAAGTCTGTATTCTAGATTGTAACTGTTGAACCTCCGTAGTCCTGTGTTTCTGTCCTGGGCGTCGTTATTTTTTGGCAGCTCCCAGTGTAGATGTTTTAAGTCCACAACTGGGAGAACAGCGCATACCCCCTCCAGCAGCAGCAGAAGTTCTCTGTGCACTACTGGATTTCCTCAGTCATTTCATCTGGATCGTTTTTCCTCCTTCAACCTGGCCAAGCCTATTCACCAAAAGGTTACAAGGTGTTACAGATGTCTGGCCTACTAACAGTACTTTACAGCTGCAGAAATTATAAAAATATGTTCTTTAAACGGCGCGTCAAATCTCTTGAAAGCACGTTGTTGAGGAGACACTCAGAGACAACAGTGGATGGTTGGGGGGGGGGGGGGGGGGTGGGGTGGTGCACGGAGTAATGACACGTTATTGGTAAATGAAAATGTGA
>JAOYSI010004311.1:10307-35176 GCA_025775065.1 Hiodon alosoides
CCCCCCCCCCCCACACCCTCCCCCCCCGGGTCCCGCCTACCCCCCCCCCCGCCCGGGGGGGCGGGGGGGGCGGGCCGCCCCCCCCCCGCCCCTTGCTCCGATTACTGAGCAGTTATCTGTAAAATACATTTTGATTCCAAGAGGGATTTGTCTGGTACTCGATACAACTGAGAGTGTCACAATTCTCTTAGCACCCCGTTTCCCCAGGCCCTCTGGGAAATGTCCCATGTCTCTCAGATGATGGACGAGATTCGCAGAGTGAACCAACAATGTGGTTTTCGCATCCTCTTCACTTTGTCTTTGTCAGTAGTTTCTCCTGACAAAGCTTTCAAACCTGTTTCAGAGAGCATCGGCGGAGGTGGTGACGGGAGCTGTTCTGTCGTTATTCATTTCATTTTTTTGGTATTGGGAGTTCCCAAGGTATAGGGTTGTTAATTTGCTCAGAAAAAATATAAATTAAGTCACTAAACTATTAAAAATGATCCAATACAGAAATAATACGAAATATCATATAATTTGCAGGGCTTTCAAATTAAATGAAGTAGCGTGCAATTATTAGACACTGGCCACTGACTCCAAACTTTAGTGGAAAGCCGACCAGCTGTGACAAGGGAGGCCTTTAATGGAGGCCTTTAATGGAGGCCTGTGTCATTAGCCAGCCCATTGTAATGCTGGCCCATTACGATCCCTAATTGATTTCAGTCTCCAGAGCTGCACGGTTTTATTTGCTTTTCTTTTATACCAAACTTCAAAAGGGCTAAATTAATTCATTTTTCATTTGATTTCTCAGAGGCAGAAAAAAAAAGAGCAGCTACAGGGAACGGAAATGCAGTTATAAAGCTCCGAAAATAGAAATGGCCACGCACACTCCTTGAAATCCCCCCCCAAAAAAAAAAAAATCTGATTTATTGCTTTTGAAGACCAGGAGAAAGAAAGCAGTTGTGATTTCTCAGGGCTCTAAGGTTACCACATGGCCACACGAAAAGGAAGACAGGGTAACTCGCCTCATCCCCCACGTTCGCTCCTCTCCCACGTCCCGATCCATTGGCGGGATTGGCGCGAGGATGTGGGTGCCCAGCAGCCACACCTGGGGGGCATGTAGGCAGACGTTGCACAGCTGTCCCTGCCACCGGCGATGGACTCGTCGGAGAAAAAACGTTTTCCACGCAGAGCCGACCGCTCGTTCTGCCCCGCTCGTCCCCTGAGCAGATTACATTAACATTTTATAAAATCAAGATTTCCTGCATTTAAATAGCTGTGGTTTCGCGACTGTTTCCAGTATCTCAAAGGGGAATTTAAACCGCTTCCATTAGTCCAAACCGTAATGGTGCAGTATTGTTTTTAAATACAGTAGGAGATGGAGAAAGGGGGGATGGGGGCTTGAGTATCCGTCCAGCGGTTCCCACCTGCAAGAGGAGATGGGGATGACTCATTCCCACCTTGGCACCTCGGTGCGGTCCGGTGAATCACAAGCAGGTGTCCTCAACACTCCAACTCCCAGGGTTCATCAGACCCTTGGAAAAAGGCACCCATGGGGAAAAAAGTCCCCATTTCCTGGTGCTTTCTGTGCAGGGTTGATTTCCGCCATGGCAGCAGATAGTTCTTCCTCCCGTGGCCCTGTGGATCACTGCCATGCCTGTCATGAACCAAAATGAACCGCCAGCCTAGTGGCATCAATTAAAAGTGCAGCTGGTGTTGTTGTCATTGTTATGAGTAACACAACGTGGGTCCATAATGTTAAGCCTCATTTATTTAGCCCTCTGTTTCTAATATACGCCCTTTTTTATTTATCCTGCTTTGCTCAGATTCTCATTAGCGACAATGAGACCTTTTTCAGGGTTTTAAACCTAGAGCGAGTACATTCTATTACTTCAACTAAAAAGAGGAGTGGTGGCCAACACATATATTATTTTAGTGGGATGGCTTCCAACCAGTGATGCATTAGTCACAGTTATTGCACCCAAAAAAATAAAGACGGTCCTTGTGGTCAATTTGAACTTGAAAAGCTTTACGCTTCACACACCAAGACTCAAGTGTTAAACGGTTCATGTTACCGCATAAAAAAATGTAAAAAAAACACACTCGGGTTGGATCTATTCCTGGTTTCCTCTAAATTGATTGGTCGAGGTTGATATTCTACTTCATTTACGTTGAATCCTTTTTGTTTTTCATAGTTCTTTTTAAAACATGTGGGTATAACCATGGGCGCAGGTAAAGGCGCTCCCTGACCAGCACTTACTGGTTAGTGTCTGACACGGTGGAGTCAGAAACGCGTAAACAAGGCCTGGGGGGGAAACGCATTCAGGAGCATTCCCGGGGATCTGAAACGGTCGGGATCTAAAGCGGTGTTTGTGGGGCTGATCAGGGGGAAGTGATTGACACAGCGCAGAGAAGGGGGTTTCACGCAAACCGCTGTTTCGGTTTTGTGTTAAAGTTCAGCTGAGACACACCTGGCCGGTGATGTTGATCTGGGCTCTGCCGTAGAAGCCAAATGAAAGCATACCAACATTGTATCTGCATGCGGCCGATGTATTTCTCAGAATTCACTGAGAAAATGTGGTTTCATTTAGATGAGGTGGAAAAAATTAGGAATAAAATATCAATCTATTCTTCGTAAATAGGAAGCTAAAAAAAAAATCATAAAATTGAACAGCTTTCCTTTCATGAGCATCGTTTCTTCAGCTGTAGCCCTAAACCGCCGGTGCTGCCAGTACCGTTTATTAAATCCAAAGCGCTGTTTTCCTCCAGCCAGCAGGTGTGCTGATTTAAAAAAAATAACAATAATAAAAAAAAAAATGTTTTAAGCTTTTGATCAATGACATAGTTCACCAAATATCGCACGTGTAATTTTATATGGCTGATTTTCAAATAAAAACCATACGCTAAAGATAATTATTTCCCCATTTAAAGTCGTACTCCTCATAGAAGTATAGAGTAAAAGTGCCAATAGTTTAAGTAGAGATTAATCGCACTAATCGTGAGTACACTGCCTCCCAGACAATCCCCATCGATCGGCCCTTATGGGTGGAGTGGAAATCGCAGATTGGCCTGATTTGGAGGCCCTATGACTTCCTCCATATGTTTTGGTGGTGAAGCCATACCAAGTGTGGCAGGCCTTAATTAAGCTAGGTAATATTGACCTCAAGCAGTCTCTGTGAAAGTAAAATTTGAGTGTAATGTAAGTGTATTGGGGAAAATAAAAGCCCCAATAACGTCACTCCACTGGTAATGCTGTGCTATGTTGGATGAGGGAAAACCTTGTGATCCCTGCCGCAGTGTAGTAGCTCTTGCTTAGCATCTGGATACACAGCCAGCAGGACAGAGAGGAAGAGATCCAGGCAAACGAGAATGATCATCATTCACTCTGAGTGGGCGTGGGTGATTGGGAGGTGGGGGTGGCTGTTACGTTGGGGTGAAATCCGCAAGCCACGTTCCAAGCTCGGTGGGAAGCCGCGCTGGCCAAAAGCAATTAGCGCTGATTATTACGCTTCTCAAAATGGTTGTCATGAAATATCAGCAGGCTAATGCGCTGGCCTCGGTCCGCAGGTGCCGTGCAGCCTGGAGTACTGGGACGAGCTCCAGCGCTCCTTCGTCCCCTACCGAGAGTTCAGCCTGTCGGAGAGCAGTGCCTGCGAGCTGCAGCTGCCCAGCGTCAGCCTGACCAATGAGCAGAAGGAGCTGGTGGCCTCTGACCTCTGGAGGATTGTCCTGAACAACGCGGCGGATGGAGGGGACGAGCAGAGGTGAGCCGGCGCCCCTCTTACCGCCATCCACAACCCTCTGGTCCCATGGAGGAAGCCCGCCGCAAATGGGTTTCGGAAGTGGAGCGGAACGTGGGACGCACAAAAGCCCGCTCTGTGTCCCTCCACATCTGGATCGCAGGAGCAGGGAGCGGACTTGGAAGCGGTTCAGGTCATCCCTAATGAGATTTCCCAGCTACACCGAGCGCTTGACAGGGCTGATCTGCACTCCTTCGCCCCCCTGCTTACCTTGAACGTATATACATATAAAAGGAAACGCACAGTTTTTTTTCCTCGTGTTTCAAGCGTTCCTGGGCCTGGCCGACACCTCTTCAGCACGCCCACTCTGAGATTCCCTCTCCCCTCTGCTCGTGTTTTGGTTTGTGTAATCGAACTGCCAAGCCCACATTCTGTGTGGGTTTAAGAGCTCCAGAGGAACAGAATGGGAGGAATAAGAAAACATGTAAGGAAAGAACAAAATATAAAAAAAACTCAATTCCAGTGAAAAGCAAAATATACATCTGCATTTCATTATAATCATACTGCAAACAGTACATTTCCTTTATGTTTAAATTATTTGTCCTTTTTGATCAAAACTGATTCCCTGCCTTTACTCCTTGTTTCATCTCCCTTCCTTCAGTTTCTCAAAAAAAATACAGCGTTGCCAACTGGAAGTAATGAAAATTGGCAACATATGATGCTTATCTCTCGGAGAGGAGAATTGCACCAACTTTTGTTATGAAAGTTTCCCCGTGAAATACTGTGATGAGTCATAGTAGGTACAAATTAGCAGACAAATGGCCATTTATCTCCATTACTGCACATTTGCTTTCATCTGCCCTGACTTGAAATTAATGTCTGCAAACATTTCTGCAGCACTGAACCTCATCTCCGGCGCACACCTAGTGAGGACTTACTAAGTTCTCATTTCGACCATTAAAGTCAAAGAGCTTTATTATAAACTGTGTTAGTTACCGAAGCCACATCAGTCTCACTAAACTGAAACCGCTGTGGGCCCACAGATATAGGCTAACCTTCAAGCCTCTGGGTCCAGTGGCTTCAATGAAGCATCAAGTATACACAGAGGATACTTCTTCTTCTTTTCGAATCCTTGTCGAATGTTGCCCCTTTAGACTTTAGAAAGGGATGAGAAAAGTCTGTGTCCAAGCGTTTCTACAATCTTCTCCTAACACTAACCCCCTCCCCAGCTCAGACAGCGAGTCGAGCTCTCAGCTCCCCTGCGACCAGCTGGTGTCCCCCACGGCGCTGGCGGCCTGCACCCGAGTGGACTCCTGCTTTGCCCCCTGGTTTGTCCCGTCGCTGGGAGTATCCCTGCAGCTGGCACAGCTGGAGCTACACCTCTGCCACCATTTGGAACAGCTGGGGACCGGTAGGGAAGCGGCAGCCTAAATAATGTCCAACTGAATTGAGTACAGGTCACTTGGTTCTGCTTGGCTGAATTAGATACCCTCGCTTTGCCCTGCCCAGCTCCAGCCCAGCGGCTGCGGCCATTCCTGCCCGACAGGAAGCTGCCCCAGGAGCAGGAGTACCTGGTGGCAGGGGCGCGGGAGCCCCGGGTGTACCTGCGGCAGTGGATCGACGGCGACGGACTCTGTCGGGAGTTTCACTTCTCCACTGAGCTGGGCTGCCGGCTTCTGGAGTACCGCAACCTGACGCTGCTGCGGCTGGTGCAGCCCTTTATTCTGCAGGGCCAGGTGGCCGCTTCCTGCTGGCCCCAGCGCCAGCTGCTTGACGGCAACGTCTTCGTGGACCCCATCTTCATCAACGTCAGCCAGTACGGCGTCCACACGCTGGACACCGCCCTGCAGGCCTGGCGTCAGGTGAGGCTTCCGGCACCGTTCACACATACGCACACTGTACACGAACACACCCACGTGCTAACATACACACACACACACACACACACACACACACACACACACACTCAAACCCACCCTAATGCAAACACACATGCATACACACACACACACACTCAGCTTCCAGTAAAATGGGATGAGGTGGAAGCAGCGTGGAGCGTTGTTTGACTTCAGAGCTGAGAGTATTTCAGGGTCCTAGTTGAGACATCTTTTGTCAAATCGAGCAGTTATACTTTACAACGTTTTCTCTGTTAAGGGCCAAGCTAAATACATTTCTCAAAACCAGAAAAAGGCACTGTATGTAGAGGATCTGGCTTTGAGTTGGCCAAGCAAATGTCGACTGGCCTGGACATCTCTCAGCTGCCTGGCCTTCTTCATCAGCGAAGGGTTGTGGTGGTTAGGGGGGCCAAGGTTCAGTCTGGATGGGACACTTTGCAGCCGTTCCTTTGATCGCTCGTCTGCTGGCCCCGTTGACGTTCACATCGAGGGACTGAAGCAAGCTCCTAGAAGCTTTCCTTACGCATTTGAGCGTTTGTGAAAACTTTTTTGACCTTTGCTGTTCGGGTCAGGTCTTACTGTAATTTTTGACTACAGTATGAGAGGTCCGTCCTGACCTACAAAACAAGAAGAAAACTGGCCTTGCCAAAATTCGAGGCCCATCTTTCTGTCATTCTACAATTTGTAAATTTACGATTTTGTTTATTTCACTCCATTTCTCTCCAATCATAAATTAGCGTGTTGCCTTGGTTGGCTGTTATACGGTTACATTGTTGTACCAGAGTGGTTTGGATGTGGCAGGGTCCGCGAGGAGATTCCCCCAGTCCTTTATGGCGGCTCTGCGGCAGCTCGTTCTGGGACTGAGCCCGTTTTGTCAAGTCCATTGGGAAATCTGCAGACGTCCTCAGCTGCGATTGATCAATCCATTGGCGTTAAACAGTTTGCCAGCGTCTGATCTGACTGCGCGTCTGATTTCATTCAGAGCTCATTCCTTCCTTATTGCTTGCTTTTTTTCCCTTTTGCTTTGTGACAATATTTCCCTTTTTCTTTTCATTCTAGAATTAAGGAAAACCTCTGACTTTTAACTGCAATCTTTCTAAAATCACCCGGAGTAAAATCATTTTTTGCCCTATTTGGCCTATTTCAGAATTTGAGAGATCCGGGGATCTGTCATCCTGCAACATTCCTATGTTTCACCCATTGCCTTTTCCCCCCTCTGCAGGTTTACCATGTATATGCAATTGAATACAACCGTATGGCTAGTGTTTGAGCATCTGATAGGTGCATTCTGGAAATAGTTGATCCTGATTGAAACAGGGCAGTCGGGAAATGTTAACATGTACCACAGAAGGATACACTTCTGTAATTGTTGCAGTAATTTTCCTGTTTCCTGGTGTCAAGGCTGGCCGCCACCCCTTTGTGATGTGGTGTGGAGGCCAGTGTCGATTCGGGCTACATGCAGAAAACTAACAATCTCCTGAAGGCACGGTATTTGTACCCCCCTGCTTTCTCGCTGAAAACACAAATGTGCGCTTAATGTACGAGAAGAGGGATCATGGTCTTTTTGTTTTGTTTTTTTGTGCTCCCCCTCCCCCCTTCGGTCCTCTACAGAGTAGTTAGTAAGCTATCGGATTCCTGCTGGAAACAGATGTGGAACCTGACGTTATTTCATAACGTGATGGACCTATGGAGTTCCATAGATTATGTATGTTTCATTTTGTTTTGATTTGATTTTAGATATCCAATTTAATACAGACTATGCTGCATGACTCCTGGATGATTTTTTTCCGGATTTATCATTTTATATTCATGTCCCCGTTGTGGGTGTTACGCCCTACTGACATGCATGAATTTCACATTCAGCAATGTAACACATGTTCAGATTCTTGAGTCTGACGTTGAATTTTAAACTGTTATTCATGCTTTTAATGGGCAGAAACTTACTTAAAATATCTCAAATTATACACATGTGTGTTTATTAAACAATTAATAGACACAAAGGATTAACTATACTAGACAAAGTGCTTTGATCCACATATCCTGTAACTTCATGAACTCATCTTCACGAATATCAGTATCATCAAAGGGGCTTATAATGTCCCTTTAAAGAGGTTTATAAAGTTTATGAAGCTGGATGTGCTTTTGAATGGGACCTAAGATTGCATTCCACTATAAAAGTAAAGTGTATTTGAACTCCATTCACAGCTGTCCTTTTGGAATGAAAGACGCACTGTCCAGCATTTTAACTAGGGTAAACTTTCCCATCCGTTCTCAAAAGCAACGACGGATTCAAAACATGCTGATCTGATGCTGCTCAGTGACCTCCGCCAAACTTTACTGAGAGCCTGTGTTACCGGTGCCCTCCAGTAACTTTTAAATATGACCCCGGGGCTAGACGGGGTTTGGGTAGTTGCCGAGAAGCTCGCGGCAGAATGTCCCGCAGCAAAGCTCGGGAGACCTCCAGGGTGTGACGAATCCCAGCCTGTGTGCGTCGAAAGCTCGGCGCAATGAGAAGCGATTCGCTGCGGTGAGGAGCCACGCGAGCCCCAGCCTTGCTGCGAGAGACGTGCGTTCTGTGGGCCAATGTGTCCCGCGGCGTGGGGAGTGAGGTGTCTGAGCTCGCAGGTAAGGCGGCGCAAGGCCAGGGAGCCGCAGCTATTTGTGGACCTGCGCGACTCCTGTTGTCCAGGGCCATTCTCTGCCCTCTCACTGTAGGCTGGCCTTGCCTTTTCAACAGTCCACTGAAGCATAAAACATGTTCAGTTTTCTGTTTCTAATTCTACAGTATTACGAGTACAGTTTTTCTGAGCATACTTTTACGTTAATAATATTAGTTTAAATACACATTGCATTGAATAACAAGAAATGTCGGGCGCCTATTTACTGAATGGCCTTTTTAAAAGGGTTATTTATGTGTGTTGTATACATTAAAAACAATCTGGTTTGCGTTTGTTGTTGATTGATTAAGAATGATGTCTGAAAAAGTTATTCTGCATCATGCAGAATGCACACTTTGTTGGGTGAGTTCAGTCTCCCAGTTTGTGTTTTGGCAAGTGGAAAAGGTGACCGGTTGGCTCAAAGAGGACATTGTCAAGTATATAAACCGTGATACGAAGTGATCTGCCGGGTACGAGAGTTCAAGCACAACCATTAAGGTTTTTTTCTGTTTCTTTCTGGTCCTGTGGGGAGGTCTAGTCCTATTATCCGTATTACACAGACCTGCTCCTCAAAAAGGCTTTGACATGATTAGCGTCCCAGCGGCGGTTCATGGGTTCCCAGCTGTGATGTCATCCACACTCCCGGAGGCTAAAGTTGTGACAGCTGTCCATGAGATCTCCAGTAAACACACACACGTGCACACATGCACACACGCACACACACATGCACACATACACGCACACACACAAAAACACACACGCACACACAAAACACACACGCGTGCGCATACACACACGTGCGCACAAACAAACACACACAAAAACACACACATGCACACACACACGTGCATACACAAACACACACGTACACACACACACCCACACACACGCTTCTCCTCCTCACTCTCTCTCTCCCTCTCATTTCCCCCTCTTGCAGAACCAGGACGCTGATGCAGAGGAGCTGGTGTTCAGCCACTACGTGATCTGTAATGACACTCACGAGACGCTGCGCTTCGGCCAGGTGGACACAGATGAAAACGTCCTCCTGGCCAGCCTTCACAGCCACCAGTATAGCTGGCGCTCCCACAAGTCCCCACAGGTATTACAACAGCCGGCTGCGATTTGGAAAGGGCCCGTGGGCTGATGGTTCTAATTACAGGCAATGCTGCCCCCCTCCGAACGGCCAGTCTCCCTGGTCCATGTTGCCAGGCGCTGTCTCTCCCCTTCATCAGGAAGCTCAGCACGCCAGCTCCCCTGACAGTATTGTTAAGGAAGATGAATTGTGCTTAACCCTTTGTGGTTTAAGTGGGGTGGGGGTCTGGTGATCTGAAATCTGCACACAAGCATTTGTTCATATTTCTCGCTCAGGGGAGCTTGCTTGAGAAAGGACATTGGTATGTAAATATGTTAAGGATGTGGAATGAATCAATCACCAGTAGTGTTTTACTCAGCGCCTTAACTGTGTAGTGATCAATCATTTAGCTGTGTGAAACCACATTCAAACCTAATATAGTAAACTTTTACTGACACAGAGAGAGTATCGGTTCACTGATGTAATTTTTCTGTTGTTCCGGCGTCCCGTAATGTGTAATATATGTTACATCTAAATTGGTCTTATCTACTCGTTCTTTTTGATAGCACCCTTGTTTTGTTGAAGACATTCTTGATATGTGAAACATAGAAAAGCAAGGGAAGTGTTGCCTCACAAATGTAAAAATCCTCCTGCACGGGACAAATTTCCAGAGAGAATCCTCTTGTGAGTCGACGGGGTAATTGTTGTTGGATCGCTTTTGACACAGGTTACCGGATATACATCATGTCAAAGCGAAGGAACCGATAAGAAGATTGATAAGGCAGGATCAGATATCCTCAATATTATTAAGATGCATGTCTTATTATTGTTTTTGGGTCATAGCTCACATTACTGCATGCTGAGTGTTTTCAGGGTTTCGTCAGCGTCCCTCTGCGCTTGATGGGCCTCGAACAGTAAAAAGGGCAGGGGTTTTGCCGCTGACCCTGAGCCCAGACGCAGACGGTTCCCCTGCCGAGTCTGCCGCTCTCGGAGAAAAGAGGGTCCGTAAAACGCGGACGGACCCCTCCCCCCACGCCAACGCCAGGACCTCTGTTGCGTCGTCAGGTGGCTTGTTCTCCTTAAAGCCCCCCCCCGTGCCTCTTGCAGAGGGGAGCTGGCTTGTTCGGGACCTGAGGGGCGCAGGTCCTCATAGGGGTCGCCATGACCCTGGGCGAAGTCTCAGCCCACAGCAGCAGCAGCAGCAACCTCGGGCGACAAGGATTCAGGTCGTCTTGCGTGAAGAAAAGTGTTTGTGACACGATGGACTTTCACCGCATCTCTGTGTGTATCCCTTTATGTTCTATACTTTTCCCTGGCTCCTGTGGTTCTGAAAGTTAACCAAGCTGTTGCTCCAGTCTAAACGCCCCGGGGAAAGCCGGGCCTTCCACTGCCCATCCGTGTCGATCGTCCATGGACGCGGTTTCGCCCTGTCCCCGCCACCCTCTGTATCATGAGAACCGGTGGGATAAGGAATGTCGGCTGTCTGGGCCACGGGTTGCGCGGACGTGCAGTCGTGATACAGGTCAAGCGCCTCACCATGTTTCCTGTGGCCTGGTCTATATCAGCGCCTGGCTTCCCTGCTCTGGCCCGGCATGCCTTCACACCCCACTAATTTAGCAGGGATGGCTCCACGGGGCCTCACGGGCCCCCGCCTGTCAAAGTGATGAGAATTGTGTGTGTGCGTGCGTGCACGCTGGCGCGAGGGCGTTTCACAAAAACTCCCTGCCAGGGACGCCAGGGACCGCCACTCTTTCCCATCCCGCCTCTTAATTTTGTTTGAATATATTTATTTATGGCACTTGGAGTGGTGGAGGGGAGTGTGCGGTTGAGATGGTTAAAATATCTGGCTTCTTCATACAGGATCCATACGAAATGATGGAAGTCCCTGTGGTCTGCGTGGTTACTGAAGGGGTTGGGGGGGGGGACCTCTGGATTGTAAGAGCGTGAAGTGTCTACACGAAACATTCATAATAGGGATAAATTGTAATTTACTCAAACAGCAGACGTGTTTAGCATGCATGCTCTTGAGCTTTGGGAGTCGGCGCTGGAGACGGAGGCCTCCAGTTCATTAGCTGGTGGTTTGAGCGCTGTGTGGCAGGAGGGGCAGCTGGAGGGATTTGGAACCTGCTGTTGGCTCGTACTCCCAGGTGTTCAGAATAGACTGAGAGATATCCAAAAGTATCAATGTTTTTTTGCAGTTCCTTGGAGCTCTCACGCCATTGGCAGCTTTTCGAGATTAGATATTCTCTTTTGGTAATCGTATCCTCTGTACTGTTATCTGTGCTCTATGACAGTCTTTTTGATCACAATTTTTTACAGATTTAGGGCAACTTTCCCCCCAAAAAAGTGCCAACTAGATTAAATACTTGTCACAGAATTTGGTTCATGTATCGTATGTTTGCACTGTTTTGGCAAGTGAGCTAGCTTGGGTTTCCACTACTTGTTTATCTTACCACCTGCAGGACACCACCCAAAAACTGTAGTTAGTTTCCTTCAGACCCAACATTGAGAATTCATCCCCTCTCTTAACAGACGGTTTAAACGGTTATCTCCGTTCCTTCTTACCCAACATTGAGAAGTTATCCCCTCTCGTAGCAGACGGTTTAAACGGTTATCTCCGTTCCTTCATACCGAACATTGAGAATTCATCCCCTCTCTTAACAGACGGTTTAAACGGTTATCTCCGTTCCTTCATACCGAACATTGAGAAGTTATCCCCTCTCCTAGCAGACAGTTTAAACCAGGAACAACCAGCTGCCCAAGGGGGTGTGTGGTCGGCTTCCCAACACACAGGGAGGGGTCTCAGGAACGTGCCAGGTGAGGTCTTGAGGGGTCGATGGGGTTCCAGCTCTGATTTATTGGAGCCTCCCCTCGGCTGTGCCTAATTCTTTTCACACGGTGCGAACAGATATACGGTCCTCCCAGGGCACCCCGTCACTCCAGCACATCAGCCCAGGTACTGCTGCAGCCAGAAACTCTGACCAGAACGTGGAACTTGCTGCTCACCGCTGTATACATTTAGGAACTAAAGAGGATTCTTCCTCCGGATTCCGACACTTAAGCGTGTTTGTTGATTTCCCTGATTTGCCAGCTCTTGTTTGTTTTCTTTGACATTTTGTGTAGTAATCGCCTACGAGGTCCGCATTTTCGTAATAAGGGTAATGTATGCTTGAGAAGGCTTTAAATTTAAACAGAAGTGAGGAGATAGATCGCTTTATAATTTTTGATTTGGGAGTCTGATTGTCTGTGTATAAGTCTGTTTGTTTTTCCTCGCAAATTCCTTGACAAGTCAATGAGTAACTAATTAAAAAAATATACTTGTCTTTCCTGAGCTGCTTCGAAGCGTAGATTTTCCTTAGCGCTTTCCGTCCGAGACGAGTGACGGAGTGCTGTGTTCCCATACCTTATCCTATAGTCAGCTCCGCGCTGGCCAGTAGCAACACAAAACCCCTCCTGTTACCTCGTAAACATATAACAAGTAATGAAGCTCTCCCCTATTTCTAAGCGTCTTTCAGCCTCATGTTTCTGTTAGCATGCCTGGTTTTTATTGGCAGCCCCCACGCTACACCGTTCACAGTAAATACTTCAACACCTGCCGGCCGGGCCAGCTCAGTTCATTACAGCTGGACGCGGTGGAGGAGCGTCTATGTGTGACGGAGCAGGGACAGACTGGGGGGTTTCATCCAGAGGGCTCCTCCGGCACCTGGGGAGATGCAGAGGGGTGTAATGCTGGGCTTTTTATTTTTTACCTTTCAGCTGGAGCAGCCATGGAGGGGACCACCGCGCTGCGTCGTGTCGGGGGGGGCCTGCCGCGCTGCGTCGTGTCGGGGGGGCCTGCCGCGCTGCGTCGTGTCTGGGGGCCCGCCGCGCTGCGTCGAGTCGGGGGGCCCACCGCGCTGCGTTATGTCGGGGGGCCCTGCTTTAAACTGGCGGGCCACTGCGCTTAGTTATACCGGCGGACACAACACTGAACTGCACTGGTTTGGCGGATGTGTGGACATAGATTCTTAAGAAAAGCCAGTAAAAGTAAAGGCCTCAGTGTGAAAGCAGCATATTAACTCAGCTGAACAACTTGTGAATTGTAGGCAGATCTGGTTGTTCTGCTGGGACGGAGACAGTGGCTGATGCGGTGGCTGAGCCCTGATCAGACCCTTCTTTCTGCTGCTCTGCGTTCATGCTCAGTCCGTTGCTTTTCAGAGGCTCTCGTTATGATCGTTAAGTCACAGTGTCTTTGTGCTTTGATGACGCGTTGAGATGTGATGAATGCGTGTGGGGGTGTTTAATTACTGTGACCAGCCAGTGGAACTGAGTGGAACACGGGCGCATCTGGCTTTAGCCATGTTGGTTTCGCCACCCAGTCGTTGGGTGGACGGCCTCGTCATGGAAAGAAAGCCGTAGATGTGTCGATTATAGACTTTATGCAAAGCCAGTTTAGCCATGATCCGTTTCTGTCAGACGCGCGTTTGAAGTGGCAGCGACGGGAGCCTCATCTCTCATTTCGACTATAGCCGACAGCTTAATGTGTCTGTTTCAGGGGTCGGGGGGTGGGGAGGTGACTCAGAGTCCCGTGCGGTTTTCCAGTCAGACACTGCAGCCACTTTGTTCGCCCCCTTCGCCGTTGACACTCGCCGGGGAACTCTTTCGGCTGAGATGGCCCGACCCCAGTATGTCTGGAATGTCTGCTGAGGCCGTTGGAACCTTTTGGTCAGGAGTGAACCCCCCCCCCTTGTCCCCACTGTCCCCTCTGATCTCTCTACCTTCTCCCGGCTACAGACCGCCTCATTGCAATGCAGATTTAGCTCTTTGATGTCCCAGAGCGCCGCTCTGAACAATGGACGGTTAAGACAGCTGTCGGAGACGCCAGATTCCCCTCGCGTTAGGCTCGCCGCCTTAGCGCCGGAGAATACGGTGTGTTGTTCACCCCCCCCGATGGAAGGTCCAGCCATTTAGCGTCTTTTGTTTTCTCTCCCTGGAACCTGTTTTCCATTAGACGCACGGCGTTCTCCCGTTCCTCGGTCGCGAGACAACGCGGGGCTTTGTTTCCGCAGTGAGGTGCACCGCTTTGGACAACAATGCGAAAGAGCCGGTATGCTTCCAATTTTGCCCGTGCTGTCTGCAGGCCCCAGGACCCATTTTAATGGTGCATTGACCACTGCGGCGGCGTGTAGCATTCCACAGAGAATCTGAGAACGTTGATTTATCCTGGCCTGTGCGGCTGTCCCTTCTCTGAAACTGCGTATGCAAAAACCCGGGGATATAGGTGGAGGGTTTGGGTGGCCATCGTCAATGGGTCAAAGGGAGGGAGGCCATGCTTGTCCCTGTCTGGTCTCAGAGGAGTGAGTGGTATGCGTTTTCGCAATCACAGAAGTGTCAGCGGGCTGGGGATGGGGAATCTATTTTCGAATAGATGGGTTCAGTCTCCTCAACACAGTTTGTCTGACCAGTGCTACTTTTGTAATGTTCTTACTGCATTCAATGTCCATGACATGTGGAATTATATCGTGTTGAACCCAGCATGTTTTTTTGTTTTTTTTTAATTAAATGAATCTGTAACCCCTTTAGGATAAAATGTAGTTAAGAGAATGGTTAGTCTGTAGACATGACGTTTAGCATGTGGCTGAGGGTTTAGTTGGTTAATTGACTCATGAGTTAACTGAAAGCCCGCTGTCCTCTACTGCTGAGTCTGTGTGTTTGAGTCCTACACTGTCCGTGTTTCCATGGCAGTGACTTGTTACTAATGTTTATTGTAGCTGAAAAAATTACTAAAAAATAACAAGAGGTATGGATATTAAGTGTTTTAATCATTTGTGAAATATGCTGGAAAAGAACAACCTGTGGTATGACTTCAGTACACACTATTCGTCAGGATCAATTACTCAATGAAAATGGGGACTTTCATAATCATAATCTTTCTTCCTCATACAAAAAGCTAAATCATTTTGCTTTCTGTTTTAACGGCTGACCGTAGAGGCAGAGGAAACTTTAAAACTAAAAACCTTTACCCACCCAACGGCCAAAAAGTTTAAACCCAACATTTATTTAAGAAAACATTCAGTCCTGAATGATTACGAAACTTTGAAAAGAATGCACGGAATCTTACAAGTGATGCAAGCGCATGTATAATGCCTGCGATGGTTTTTTATGGCTAACATCCACAACTGAGACGTGAACTGTGCTCAGGTGCTTGCTGGGAGCTCAGCTGTGAAGTATGCCTGCGGCTCTGGCCGGAGTGAGACCACCGTCCCCCTAATGATTACCCTGAGGAAGCTGTTAGCGCCACTCAGCCCCAGGCCACACACGGAGTGCTGCTAGTTGACTGTTCTGCAGTCGGATTTGGTGTTTGGGTCAGGCGAGGTCGCCAATAATGTCACCATTAGGGGTACAATTAAAGCTGCCATGATTTAACTCAAGAAACCTTAACTACCGGTTTCTAATAGTTCCCCAGGACCAGATGCATTCAAACATCTTGGAAGTTGGCTGCTTAAGCTGAGCCAACTGTAATCGCATTCTAGCCCCTGTAATCTTTGAGGAGGTAAGGCCACAGCTGAATAACAAAACAAAAATGTTTTGAAGATTTCTGTTAAAGTTTACTGTTTTGATAAGTTATTCTTCAATGTGATGCAATCTTAATTTTGTTTCCACAAGGATGTGGCAAAAAACAGCATGTGGTAGGAATTGCAATGAATGGCCTGCAAAACAGAAAACTTGGCTGCCCTGGTGGCAGCCCGCCGTCAGTTGTGGTTGTCTCAGGCTAAGATGTCAGACACCAACGAGATGGCCCTCCTGGATGCCCCTACCTTGCGTTTGTCCCAGCGCGGACAATCTTTTGCCGGCTAAGGAGACTAAGGTGTCGACAGGTTTCTGCTGACCTAGTCCCGAAGCGGCAGGTGGTGTGGAAACTGGCCCAGTGGGTCGTCTCCCAGGCCAAAGTGGTGCCCTTGGTACTGAGTGGTCACCCCTTGGCACTGCCCCTGTCTGGAACTGAAAGCGTTCTTTCCTCCGCCGTAACAGACCAAGAGGCTCTCCTCCATACACTGTTCCCGGTGCGAGCACCAGTGTATTATGTGGAGAGAATGGAGAGCTTACGCCAGTCGCAGGGCCTGGCCCTGTCTAAGCAGTGACTTTTTCGGTAACTCGCTGAGTGTATCAGAACAGTAAGCTGCCTCCAGCTAACAGGATTCCACGATGGGACGGGCCACTTCTAGCACGATTTTCCAGGGTGCGTCGGCCCCGTTCATCTATAACGCTGCAGTCTGGGCCGCTGGCATAGCACCCTGGATTTTGGACGAGAGTGTTGTGGGCAGCTTCTGGAGCCGCACCGACCCCCCCACCGCCCAGTAACGGTGAAAGCGTCTGCCAGTGTATGCGGATTATATGTGTGGTGACATTCAGCTGGTGTAGAGCCAAATGGCTGTCCTCACCACAGATTTGGTATACTCACCCGTTGTCAAAACCACAATGGCACGGAAGAAAAAATAGATTGAGTGTCATGGCTGCCGTACTCTTCAGAGATCATGTCAGATACACTCTCGTGAGATTTGGTGTGTTCTTATGGGAAATAACCCATTAATGATGGTTAATCTTACTATTTTAGGGAACCCCTCATTTTTAGGGTTCATTTAAGTTCATTTTGATAACCCATTTTTTTAAATAACCCAAATTTGAATGTTCTTTCAAATGAATATAGAACGGTCATTCCTTTTGGCCGGTTGTCTACAATGGAAAGCTGAGCTGTGCTGCCTGTTAATAAATCCTCTGCTATAAACACATACGTCATGCCTGCCACAGAGGTACATTCCGGTCCCGGTCCTGAGACCATTCGGGGCGTAGAAAGCCCCCGATGGGATTACGGATGTGGAGATCTTCAATGACTCTGAACCAGGACTCACTATCGCCCCTCTAACCTGAGGTTTCAAAGAGCTTAGGAGCTGGGGCCAAGTCCTGCTCTCAATGTTTGTGTTTCTTTCTGAGTCACACTTAAGCATTGGACATATTAACGGACCTGCACATGTTGTGTAGAACCTCGGTTTTTCCGCTAAGGCGTTTGCCCTTGTGGAATGTCTTGGCAGTGCTACTTTGGTACGGGTGCTGGGGTGAGGGGGGGGTGGGTTAGCTATAGGGACTCGGGGCACATTATAGCAGTGTCCTTCGTATAAGTCAGATGTTGCTGGCAGCGTCTTTCGTTTTCATACGTGTTCAGTGCCACTGTGTCACCGCTTGGCCCCTTGGCTTGCCGTGAACCAAAAACAAGGGCGGCAGTCTGAAAAGAGTCATTATTATAGCTTTTTCCCCCCTTTAAGGTCAAGCTTAGCCACGGGCGTGATAAAGTGGAGAAAGGGGACTGTTGAAATAACAAATCTGGCTCTACGTTTGGGCCCGAGGGCGCACTGCTCTTCTCTCAGTGTTTAGACCACTCTTGCCACTTCCCGGTGAGTAATTCTGAGTAGGGATCTAAGAAATTATGTCATTTCCACTTAGAAAACATAGCAAGGAGGATGATCTCCAAAATTGAATTCAGGCTTTGATTAGCCTTGTTATTGTAATGAAATATGTCTTCAAAAAGCTAGGAAATCTGAGTTCCCATAAAACAAAAACGCCTGACCAGGGTCTATTCGGATGTTGACCTCCACCGTGATTTGTGTTTTTTTTTGGGTCTTCTTTTACAGACAGGATGTTCAGAATGTCTGAGAAAGGCCTTCGTATAATGCTGAACTTTCTGCAGCATGAAAAACCTGCTTTTTTATTACTTCTCCATCACTCTTCTTTTCAAAGATGCTGGCAAAGCGTCAGTTGAAGATTAAAGGGGATTTCAACCCATTTGTACATGTTTTCAAATACACTTTGTGTAACTTTTTTTTGTTTTTAACATTGTACGACTAGGTCCACGCTATACATGCGTAACAATCTCCTCTGCGTCCTCTATTCTGACAGAAGGATTGAACTAAAGAGTGTACATTTTTTAATCAGCTTTTCATTAGGTGTACAACAGAATTGTCTCCATTTGATATGGACGGATAGTTTGCGACTAGAAAAGACTTTGGAAATATAGCATACAAGTGCAGCCACTTGTGAAGCCAATTGTGACTGTAACATGCCTCTGGATCAGCTGCGTTTCCCCCCTAAGGTTGGTGTGCAGCAGTCTTCAACAAGGCAGCATTTCAGAGCTTGCTCAAACCAGTAAACAGGAACCTTTTTTCCCCCCTAACAAATGGTCTTTAAATAAAGCTCCTTTTGTTGTTTACTTGCCATTTGAACAGGCATAAATAACAGCAAAAAAACTTTAATTGTGTGTGTGTGTGTGTGTGTCCTTCCTTCCAGCTGCTGCACATCTGCATAGAGGGCTGGGGGAACTGGCGTTGGTCCGAACCCTTCAGTGTAGACAACATTGGGACACTGCTCCGGACCATCCAGTACAAAGGCAGAACCGCCTCTCTCATCATCAAGGTCCAGCAGCTCAGTGGAGTGCAGAAACAGGTGTGCATTAGGTCCGGATCGCCTCGGTTCTTTCCAGCCATCGCCACCTCCACCTGCTGTCACTCCCAACCCCTCCTCCCTTTCAGCTCGTCTCTCCAGAATTCTCTGAACACCACTTTCTTGGCTCGGCTGAAGCAGCCATCGGCAGATGGTTCTGTTCAAAAGGCCACATAGGCCCGATTTGAAATATGTTTTCAATGCGGACGCGTCTTCAGCGTTACCAGCCCAATCAGCTCTAACCCTTAAGCTCTCCAACGCTCCATCCATCCATCCCCTACCACAAGTGACACCAGATGAAGTGTGCAAAGCACCCGAGCTCTGCAGGGGTGCAGAACACTGCCAGTTTCCAGCCTTAGCCCTGCTCGGAAGCAGCCGAAAGGGGAACTATGGGACGTAGCAGAGTACTTATCCTTTTACTTTTGACATGCTGCAGGGTGCGATTTCTTCTCATCTGACTGCAAATGGCCTTTTAGACATTTTTAGACATTTTTTAGACGCGTTTGAAAATTGCGATCTGCATGAGTTACATAGTCTCTAACTGAAAAAAGTCATTATTAATCTCAGCATTTGACCTTTGAGCGTGTTCGATGTCAGTTGTAAAAAAAAAAAAAATATTTTTTTAAAAGGCCGTAGAATAAACCTGTAGCACAAAACACACAAACATTCTGTTTGGGAGAAAAGAATGCCAGTGAAGAGAGAGAGGACACTGTTATGTAAATATTGTCAAGTGTCACATGTCTCTCTCCTGCCTCCAGACAAAACAGAGTGCTTTAGATGCCTGTCTGGTCTATTCCATGCAATGTGTACATCTTGTTCTCATTGGCGCAAATGATAGGGTATGAGCCCTGGTCCTGTTTAATTCACAGTACAAGTTGGAAGACTGTGGTTGTTGCAACAACAGAAAATCTAGCACCATGGCACTTTATAATGCGTTTGATGCCAATGCATTGTACGCATGTTAGTGTGCCCCAACCTTTATTCCGTGCTTCACTTCAGCATTTTGAGAATCCATGCCATTCTCTAATTCAGACCTTCCATGAATAAAAGAGTTGGAAAACTACGTACGATTAAAATGGACTCTTCCTTTTCCACGGGAGTGTGCGGACAGCATGCCACCATTTTTGTATGTTACTCAATAACTTTGATTTCTTCAGGGCTTCCATGTCTTCTACGTGACTCCATTTACTTTTCTCCGCGTTATCTAGCCGACTATTCTCAGGCTCGAAAGTTCAGTTTTGGCGATTCCCACTTACCGCAAAGTAGTCTGGGCTGTCCTCTGGGCGGGTACACGCCAGCAGCATGTTGAAGCAGTCAACGCGGGGGCCGAGATGAGGGCTCGACGACGTGAAGGGATGATTGATGAGAGAGCGAAGCGTCTCTAATTACTGCTGCGCTCTCCCAGACTCATTAGCACCGCCGTGACCCGCGGAGCTGCGCTGCTCGCCGGGGTGGTGGAAGCAATCACTTCTGAGGCCAATTAGGACCGTCAGCTCCAGATGAAGTGTCCCCAGCGATGGGGGGTGGGGGGGGGGTGAGGGTGGTCAGTAGAGGGGCTGGAAAATCCATCTGAGCGCCAGGAGGATCTGATTTAGTACCCAGCAACTGACAGGGACCCAAGTAAACCTGTTAAGTTTCTGTCGTCAGTTGCTTACGGGGCTCTTTAATAATACAAGGCGTATTCAGTTGTTACACAGTTCAGAGTTCTCGAGGGGCCTCGTGGTGCGCCCTGGGGTCTCAGCCTCTCTGACGTCGCCCTGCTCTGTCTCCTTGTCCCCAGATCGTGATCTGCGGCAGGCAGGTGATGTGTAGCTACCTGACCCAAGGCATCGAGCTGCGTGTGGTGCAGCACTACGTGGGCCCGGACGGGCAGACGGTGGTGAAGGAGCATGTCGACTGCCTGGAGGGGGGCCACAACCTCCCGTCCTATGTGCTGGAGGACGCCGAGATGACCGAGCTGTGCGTGCGGGCCCGTGGGGACGAGGACTGGTCCCAGGACGTCCAGCTGGAGCGCAGGGAGAAGGGGAACGGTTCTGTGGTACAGGTGAGCATGCACACCCCTTCCGTCTCTCCCTCTGTTCTCCAGTACATCCGGCAGTGCTGCACGGACAGGCCAGATTCCTGTCTGGGGTGTTCCGGGGGGGCCATAGCATTGTCTTGAGGAGAGATTTCAATAGGGCTTTTTTTTATTTTTATTATTGTTCCAGTGACATTTAAGAATTTTCAGCTAAGAAATCAGAAACATTGGGCGTTCTCTTCTGAGAATCTGAAAAATAGTATTGTCCAATGACTCGCTGTTTTACATGTTTTTGATTTCCCCACACATTTCCCCAGAGCATTGATCTTCATTGTTAGCATAGTGACCTGGCAAAATTACTTTAGATGTGTTAAAAGTTGGTGGGGTGGGGGGGTTGGGTCTTGTCAATTTTGCAACACCCTCTCACTTTAGTTCAGTTAAGCCCCCTGACCACCACAGGGAGACATCCAGACCAGAAGCGCGGAGAGCTAAACGCCTCCTTTCCTCCTTGTGTCTCTTGATGCAGAGGGGTTGACCTTACCGTAACGGCCATGCATGCTGGTGGGTCAGCCTCGTGTCTAACGCAGCGTTGTTGGCCAGCTATTGCGGCTTCAATTAAAAGGAAAACTGAGGCCTTTGTCAAAACTGCAGTTCATTGGGCCTCACTTTTCTAGTCGCTAATAAATCACGTCTCGCGTTGGCAGTAAATAACAGAATTTGCAACAGCACTTGGCATCTCAAAGGCTTAACGAGGAGCGGGGGTGAAGGGGAATAAAACCGATCGAAATGTTAAAAGGACAAATTTGCAGGTTTTAAATCTTCTCAAGTCCGTCCAGTTTAATAGCCCATTATCCGGTGTTAACAGTTAAACCGGCGCTTGACTTGCCGTTGTGCACCGTTTCCGAGTACCAGGGATTTGGGTGGGATTTTCTTTTACGGCGTTTGAAAGCCAGGGGCCGGGTGAGGCACAAAAACCTGGGCCGCTTCGGAAAACTCACTCCCTTGCGGTCTGATGAGAAGATAAGTTCCCCGGGATTTGCGACGCGCGCTGTGCAGAAGGCTTTGGTGGAAAGACATCAACTGCTTCTCCCTGCAGGTTCCATCTTCCAGCGGCTCCCTGCTGTACGTGTGGTGCACCCTGGTCGTGATCGAACCGGACTCGCACATGCAGCAGAGGGTGGTGAGTTCACATGACGTCAACGCGTTTCGCTGCGGCTAGCATTTCCGTAGTCTCCGGATGCACAGAAAGTTGGATCCGACCCATTTCCTGAGACTGCGCTTATTTCGAACGGCGCGTTTGTTGTTATCGGTTTCCCTTCCCTGGCATCTCTTGCGCCGGCACCCAAAGGATCACGCCATAAACTGCTCAATTGTGCAATTGGCTAATGAGTAAAGTGTGTCGCTGGTGTCGACCGCATTCGACGCATGCATTTGGGAGCGTCGTGTCCTCACTCTGACGTCCTCGGAGAGTCTGTTGGACGGGAACTGTTTTCCATGCGGTGAGACCAGTCAGAGAGTAATGTGAGATTATTGTGCCTTGTGGTGGAGGAACTGGAACAGAGCGAGCTGTTTTTCATCACCACAGGGAGAGCGGGAAGGGGCTTCTCTGCTGTCGCTCTGCACAACAATAAGATCCTGTTGGGTCACTGCACCCGTGGTCTGTTGTGATAGCTATACGGGACGTGATTCTACATGTGCCTGAATGTAATCACTAAGACATCGCTGCAAATGATCCATTTATTCTCTGTCCAATTTCAAGAACCTGATTACAATTCTTGTGGTTTCTTTTTTTGATGACCACTTTCTGTTACAAAAGACCAGCTCAGGCCAAAAGACACAAAGAAATACAGCTGTTGAAGTCAATGTGACATGTGATGTATGATTAATAGTTCATGTTTATCATTAAGCTCCAGAGTCAGGAGAAAGTGGCACAGAGCGTGTGGCTGTTCGTTCTCCCACTGGCACTGTGGAAACGCGATGCGGTGACTGTGCGCTATCTCGTCCAGGTGGTCTTTAGCCCGCTGTTCACCATGAGGAGTCACCTGCCAGATCCCGTCATCATCCACGTGGAGAAGAGGAGCCTGGGCCAGCGCGAGAGCCAGCTTATCCCCGGGCAGGGCCACGAGGAGCCCCTTCTCAATGTGGAGTCTGACCTCACACACCACCTCACCTTTCAGGCCAGGTACTGGCCCTCGGACAATTCTGCCCCTAAATTTCCATCGCAAATGTTTATTTAACCCCCCCGCAGGTGGCATAGTCTGTCCTTATGCCCTGTCTTACTATCCAGGCCACGTACTAAGGCAGGAACATACCGTCAAAACCTTCTGTGACTCACATTTCACACAATTTTTCAGAAGTGTTTATGTCATCGGTAAAAGTAGACCCCTCCTATTTCATGACAAATGGCCATTTTTCATGACAGTTCATCACCATTGTTAATCCCGACAATATCTTTGATGCTAAGCGTCAGTTCTTCCGCTCCCCTTCAAAAAATGGATCCAAGCCACCAAACACTGGGAAGGCAAGGCCTTGCTTATACCCCCATGGCTGCTTTTTCAGTATAATTACACTTCTCTGGGACAAAACAGTGACCAAGTGCTGTTTTTTTTTGTTTTTCTTCACGTGTTTTTGTCAGCGTGTGTGGTTCACAAACTCTAAAGAGAGGTGTCCCACAGGCCTCCCTGCCACGGCTTGTGTGCCAATGTTGCGTACGAGTGTGACACACAGCACTTCATCAAGGGCATGGCACCAGATCGGTCATTTGATGTCCCTGCTAGAGCTAGTCATTACTTCATGCGCAGTACATAACCATGTCCAGTGATTTATTTCCTTTCAGACAAACAAAAATATAAAACAGAATTTTCTTGTCTTGTTTTATTTATCTGTATGTTTTTTTTTTTTTGTTGACCACAGTCTACTGTGTGCTCACAAAGCATCACTCACACTAAACTTCTCCACCCCCATCTATTCAGTCACCCGCCCCCCCCAGACAAGTTTCAAATGAAATGTTCACTGGTCACCAGTTTGTCTTCCCTTCCTGTAATTACAAATAGTTGTGGCCTCTATTAGGGAGGTGGGAGGTGGGGCTGTGGTCACATAGAGCAGACGGATAGACAAGCTAAACCGATCACCAAAGTCCTGCTTCCATATCAGTGCACGGGCGAGGAGAAACCACATGTAAGACCAAGAGAACGATCAGAAGCCCGTTACAGTCCCTCCAGGACCTCGAGCGAATGAAATGCGTCGCATCGTCGGGTTGCCCTCTGTAATGCCCCGTCCCGTCCCCCGTCCCGTCCCCCCCACAAAGACTTGCGGTGCAGTTTCCATATATAGCCCAGTGGCCTTCGTTAATATGCATGCAGGAAAGCTTTTGTTTTCGTCCCACTGAGAGTTGGAGATTTGGGACAGATCACTGGATCCCTTGCCCAATCGAAAAGCCACGTTAGATCTTGTGGCTGGTGGAGTTTGTTTATGTCCTATGTTTATGAGTTTACTCTGGGATGTTCACCTGGAACGAATTGGAAAGTGTCAGATGGGCTTTAACTGCGCCAGTGGTTGCCCTTTGTACGGCTGTATATGAGCTGTGCTCAGTGTGATATAACTCCTTTGCCAGCGTTTGCAAGTGGTTGGCTGTTAAACATAATTACAGCCAGCAATTACACTCTTAAAAAGAACAGTTAGGAGTAATTTATTATTAAATGGAACTCAACTTTAGTGTCTTAATCGCGTGTGATTGTGTCATTTTGTACAGGGAACAGGAGGATGCCTCTCAGTGTGCTGTTCCTGTCTCCACTGGCCTCATCAAGCAGATCGTCAACAAGACCCTGATAGGAGAAAACCAGGAGCACATCCTGTGTGACTTCTACGCTAAGGAGCCCTCAACCCAGCCTCCCTGGCCCTACATCAGGAAGGACTCTGACAGGTACCGGCCATTATCGTCCTTCCTCACCATTAGTCCAGCAGGTTCTTACTCTGCCCCTTCCCCACCGTTAGTCCAGAAGGTTCTTACTCTGCCCCTTCCCCACCGTTAGTCCAGAA